>JANPWX010017616.1:0-15080 GCA_024734555.1 Trochalopteron elliotii
CTCATGGACAGGCTGAATACTTGCCTTCTTACCCACTGAGTCAGGCCACTTCCAGATGTGGAAGAACATCAGTTCTGCAGTGGAGAAAGAAGGTAAGTGATAACAAGTGTTGTGACCAAACCTCTGCCTTTTTGACTCTTCTCTAGCTTAAGGTTCCCATCAGGAATGTGGGGGTTCTCCTCCAGGCAAAGAGCAGATATTGTTTGCTGAAACAGAAAGGTAACACAATCACTCACAGTTTTAATATCAGCTGTATAAGCCAGGCTGGGCTTTGGACATGAGGCCAGATCTGCTTTGGGACTGAGAGGTTTTTAATGCCTTGGTGTACCTGTGAAACAGCTGCCTGGGTTTAGTTTTCTGCCCCCTTGCAGTGTCTCTGTGTAACTCTGAGCCTTTTCCAGGGGGTTACAGCCAACATTTGCCACATGCCAGCACCCTGGGCAAGATCTTCAGGGCGCTGCCCCTGGGGGATCCCGTGCTGCAGATGTTGGAGCTGAAACTGGCCCTGTACATGGACTTCCCCCGGCACATGCAGCCAGGAGTGCTGGTCACCTGCTCGGATGACATCGAGCTGTACAGCACTGGGCCCACAGAAACCATCCCCTTTGATAAACCTGGCTTCACTGCCCTGGCTCACCCCTCAGAGTTATCCGTGGGGACGGCGCACGGGGTGTTTGTGTTGGATCCCTCCAGCTTCTCAGGGCAACGAGGGCTGGAATGTGCCTCGTGCCATCGTTTCCTGCACAAGCCCGATGTGCAGAGCATGTGGCAGAGTGGGGCAGTGTGTGTGAGGGGGCGCTGCCCTCAGCTCCTCTCCCCTGGGAGCCACGGGGACTCGGGCACAGAGTGTGTGTACACGGACAGTGTCTTCTACATGGACCACAGCACTGCCAGGCAGCTCGTGGCCTTCTACAAGCAGCTGGGCACTCTGTGCTGTGAAATAGATGCCTATGGTGACTTTCTGCAGGCCCTGGGGCCTGGAGCCACTCCAGATTACACCAAAAACACCAGCAATGTCTCCAGGGAGGGCTCAGGGTTGGTGGGGGTGTGGCAGCAGCTGTACTCCCTCCTGCAGGGCACCCCCCTAAATGTCACAGTCCTCAACAACTCCCAGTTCTACCACATCGGGACCACTCAGGAGTATCTGTTTCCTTTGAGTGCTGAGAGCAAACTGAGCTTTGAGCTTGCCCTGCAGCCTGTGGCTTTCAGCAGCCTCCCTGACACAGCCAAGGCTGTGGGAGGGCTGAGCATCATGCAGGGCGTCCTGGAGCCCGGCTGTGTGCTGGGGCCGGGCTCTGTCCTCGAGTGCTCCAGGACTGAGCCCCAGGTCTCTGTGGACAAAGGCAGCATTGTCAGCGGGTGCTGCATCAATTTCAGTGTGGCCATCCCCTCAGACTGCCTGCTGAGCCCCATGAGTGTGAGAGTCTCTGCTGGGGTGGGGTATGTCACCATGGCGTTCGGGGTGGGCGACGACCTGAAAAGGAGCGTGACATCGCTGTCGGCTTTGCACTCCCTGCGGTTCTTTGGAGCCACTTTAGCAGAATGCCTCCACCTCTGGGGCACTGAGGCCTCAGAGCAGCTCTTCTCCAGTGAGGACACGGGGCTGGGGCTGTGGACTGCCAGGATTTTGCCTGTTTGTTCCACCCTGAGCGAGTCAGTCAGGATGTCACTGCACATGCTGAGTTCTGTGCAGCACAAGGCACCTTTCAGACTGAGTGGCTTTCAGCTGCTGTCTGTGGAGGAAATGGTCGCCTACAAAGATGTGGAGGACATGCTGAAGTTTAGGAAGCAAATTTACGATGAAATCTGCCTACAAAGACAAAAAGAGAAGTCTGATGTTAGACTGAACAGTGCTTGAACAGATCTCCTGTTTTCGTTTGTGGATGATTGATTACTTCAATCAGCTTGTAAGAATTCTAAGGGAAAAGTACACAGATCTCTTCTCTATCTCATTGAAGTAGAAATACAGAAATTGCATAACATTATTAAAGCAGCAAATGCAGATAAACTGTTCTTTTGATTAAAGTAGGGAAATATTTCAGATCTGAAAACACTAATTGGTGACTTTTTGTGGGTTGCCTGTTATGTCTTGTAGTTTTTGTCAGTAAGAATCTGATACAGAAAAGAAATTGTCTATTTGGCTGAAAACTTCTTTAAAAGCTTTTAAAGGGTAGAATATTAGCTCCAGCAGTGTGGAATAATACAACAACTTATATTTCTCTCTTTCCCTGTTGCCATTTTGCACTACATTTTCTACACTTAGGTAGAGGTAAAATTATTAAAGGTGCTTTTAATTCAAGACATCTTGTGTTGGGCATTAATAAGTTGTTCTCTTTTGTTTTGTAAATTTTTTACCCTTTCCTGGTTTTCATCAGAAGGAAAAAGATTGGCATGAGAGATTATTCTTCCCCTTGTGACTCGTGGTACTGGGGTCAGCACCTGCCACAAGATACTGATTCATTTTTTTTATTGGTAGGTGTTGGGAGCTGGCAGTGTGATGGAAAAGCTGCCAGCTCTCTGGATTGACTGATGTGTGCCATGCAAAAAGCAGAATTTTGTGTTTCTCTGAAATGTTGGGGGTCCTTGTCATGGTGGTTCATCCTGTTATAAGTAAATAAACGTTTTCAGGGGTTAACAGTTGTAATTGTTGGTGTTTCTGAAGTTTATGTGTTAACAGTTGTAGTTGCTGCTGTTTCTGAGGTTGTGTTAAAGGTTGTCATTGTTGTGGCTGGCTGATGTTTCTGATCCTCCTGTTTCTAGTTTAGATGCCCACGATCCAGCTCCAAACAGGTGAACCTTCTATTTTTAAGAGTGTGCTGCGCAGTCTATCAGAGTGATTTGTCAGCAAACATGATGCATCTTTTCCTCATTAATGTCTCTGCGGGTTTTCATGTTTTATTTAATGTTTCATGATGACAGTGTTTATCTCCCTGCTGATTGAATTCCCAAATGGCACCTTTTTTATGCCACCTACGAGGCAGCAGAGTAACATCCCCTGAGCTTTACCCACCCTTCTTTAACCTGCACTTCTTCTTCCTTAATAAACCTTCTGAGCAGAAATACAAAGAAGCCAGACGTGGAGGTTGGGAACTGCTGGAGTTGACTTCAAAGGAATAAGAATTTCTGAGCCAACAGGGGGTCTAAAAGTCAGTATGAAATATTAGTTAAACAGTGGAAGCAGCAGGTTTGGGAACACTCAAGTCCAAAGTAAACACTTTAAGTCACAAAGTGAAAGTAGTCAATACAGCATGGAGTCAGTGTTTATATATCATCCTGTTTGCAGGATTTATTCATCTACTGCTACACAAAAGATTTTAGGAGAAACATGTTTGACAGAGACTTTGGATCTTGAGTTGGAGACCAAACTTTGCTGGGCACAGACTTTCCTGAGGGTTTCTGTGCTGCCAGGTGAGTTCTCTGGGTGTTTGGTGACAGTGAAATCATCCTTTTAACACGGTTATCCACTTTAACTGTTGCAATTGCATTTGTTCTGAATTCCCTGAGCACCAGGGACTGATTTCATTAGTGAAAGCAAACTGGATAAAAATAGGGAGTGGATTTGTTTCTGGCACATAAGTATTGGGAAAAAGATAAGGAGGAAAAGCAGTGATGGAACAACCTGTGGAAAGGTTGTGGTAGGTTGGGGCAGCAGCAGTTGCTGTGGTTTGGGGAGCAGTGTGAATTCCACACAGAAAAAAAGGAATGTCATCCTGGTGGTAGCCATGGACTAGCACAGCTGGCCCCCAGGTCAGGTCTTGAGGCAAAGGTTTTAATGAAAAAAAAAATCTGTTGTAGTGGAATAAGGATAGATTTACCAGGTAAGAAACATTGCACTGCTTTAAGTCTGTGTCACCCAGTGCTTTCCTCTCACTCTGAACTTTTTTGTCTCAAATTGAGGAGGCAGATTTCGGTCATTGTTAGCCCTGGATAACATCAGCAGGTTTAATGGATTTACTTCACAGATATGGGAATATCTGGTGGTGTACTGTTCTTTGTTTTTAAACTGCCATCAAGTTTAATGTGAAATGCTATGAAGAACATTACAATATATATATTTTAGAGAGCTGTATGAATTATTTTCCCATATGGAGGGATTTAAAAGCCACATGGATGTGACACTTGGGGACAGGGGCTGGTGGTGGCCTTGGCAGTGCTGGGGGAGTGGTTGGACTGGGTGGTCTGGGAGGACTTTTTCACTCCAAATGCTTCTTTGATCCTACAGTTCTGTGTATTGCAGCTATTTATGAACTGTGTACGTTTCCAGCTATAACAGATTGCAGTCCTTACAGCAAGGGTCATGTTACAGTGTCAGTACATCTTGTTAAAATCAAAAAGCCTGCAGACCAGACCCTTCCTGACAATAATAATCCAAGGCTGATTATTCAGTCCTGTATGTATTTTATCCATACTGCATTTACAGCTCCAGGTGATCGTTGTATTCCACACTCTGCTGTTAATGTAGATGACAAAAATATCCTCCTGCAGCCAGCTGGGACAGGAGTGTCCCAAGGAAACTGAGAAACTGGTGCAAGGCCACCCAGTAAAACTTCACAATGAGGTCAGTAATTTGGGGGTTGCTGGTTTCCACTACCAGGTTTTTAAAACAAAACCACCCCAACACCCTGGCCATGGTTTTCCTGCATGATGAGAGTGCCAGGCACACAGGCCCTCTGTGGATGGGAATCATCATGTGGGTCCTCTGAAGCGGGATGATGTTGGAGCAGTGCAGGAAGCTCTTCCTGCACTTGGGGCCCTCCCAAGGCTTCCCTTATCAGTGCCTCTGTTGGTGTCTGGTCAGGTGGGAGCTCCTGGACAAGATCTTCCCACATTGCTGACACTCGTTGGGCCATTTCCTGGTTTGGATGCTTTGGTGGTGGGTCAGGTGGGAGCCCTGGCTGAAGCTCATCCCACATTCCCCACACTTGTGGGGCCTCTCCCCAGTGTGGATGTGCTGGTGGGTGACGAGGGTGGAGTTGTGCTTGAAGCCCTTCCTGTCACGGTGTCAGTCTCAGCTGGCCCCGGCCAGCCCTGGCACCACGGCAGGCTGGTACAGCTCAGTGTGCAGACACGCCTTGCTGATCCTTGGCTTGTGGGCCCTGGAATCCAAAGGAAAACTGGAAAGGCTTTTCACAAGGACTGACACTGGAGAGCTAACAGATGAACGTGTGTGGCATTTTGAGAGGCTCCCAATGTTCTACATTTTTCCTTGGACTCTTGAACTTGACCTTATATTTACCTCCTCTTGCACCAAAGGAGCCTCATTGCACCAGCCAGGAAGGCAAAGCTCATTCCTGGCCCTGGCTGGTGCTGTCCATGCAGCATTTCCATCCCTCCCGGGGCCTCTTCCCTCAGGGTCCCCAGCAGCAGCTGCTGCAGCAGCACATGGAAGCTGCAGATGGAAGTGCTGCCCAGCCCAGCCTGAAGCTACACAAGGATCCTGCTGACAGGAACCCCAAGATTCCCTCCCAGGGGCCCTGCAAACACTTCCCTACCTGTTCTGTCTGCTCCATGCAAACACTGCAGGGAACATCCTGTCTCTCCTTTGGGGCAAGGCCAGGACCCCAAATTCACACTCAAAATGCTGCATTCTGGCCTGTTTCTGCATCTGGTGAGATGGGGCTACAGCATTATCCAGAGAAACTCACTGTGCTTCATCCTCCAGCTTGAAAACCCAGCCCTTGGAAAGGGTTTTTATAAGGACCACAAATCATAATCCAAAGAAGATTAATTTTAAACTGTTACCCTTCATTCTCTGGGTTAGAGTCTTCTGTTCTATGCCATGAAACACAGATTCCATTAGACTGCAAGCAATGAGTCTGAAGGCTGCGGTTAAGAACAAAACAAAGCCAGCCAGATTTCCTTATGAAAACTGAAAGACATAAAATTAGTAAATGTGTTTTTGTCTTCAGTATGTTTTTCACATAAATATAACATATACAAGATAAGGCAAATTCACACTATGTGAGTGTTTTTAAAATGGGCAAGCAGGGCTCATTTTTTGAGGAAGGGTTAATTCTACTACCAAATTACCTATTTGAAGAAAAATTGAACTTAGCATTTAAAACCTGTCCATGGTGCCTGCACAGGGTCTTTGCTGGCTCCTCGTGGCCTGCGAGGAGCAACTGGAGAGCAAGAGCTGGCATGGAAGAGACAGGACATGTGGGTGCAGAAGAGATGCAGCACTTGAGGACAGCTTTTTGTTGTCATACTTGGGATTTATTGAATAAAAACTCTATTAAACCTCAACTCCCTTGCAAGTTTCCCTTCTTTCCCAGTATGATTCAGGTGCCTGGAGCAATGTGATGGGCAGTGGGCCCAGCGTGGCCAGGAGCTGAGCCCCAGCAGAGCCCTGGCAGAGCCCAGAGCAGCCTCAGCAGCCCCAGAGCCTGGCTGGAAGGAGGCACTTGGCAGCAGCCCGGCCCTGGGAGCCTCTTCCTGGGACAGGACTCACCACCCCATCCCGGAGCCAAACTGGGCCTGGGCTGCTCCCGAGGGGAATGGTGGCCGTGCTGTGGAATGTGCAGCCTGGGATCCCGAGTCTCCGCAGGGGCAGAGCAGGGAGAACAGGACAGTGGTGCTGTCACTTCTGAGGACACCTGCCCTTCTGCCAGCCCTCCTGTGGCTGCTGGGAGTGCTGCAGCCCTGTGGTCAGAGGGGTAGAGAACTGGGCTGCTCCACAGGCTGGGGACACCCTTTAAATGATAAAGCAACCAAAAAATCTTTCTAGGGTGTGAGCAGCTTCAGCTGAGAAACATGTTTTTGTTTGTAAGAATAGATTAGTACTAAATAACTGAATGAAATAGATTTCGTTTGTAATGCAGCTGTGTTTCATCCTTTTCCAAGGGTCTGGTCCCTTCCTCCAGGGTCATTTCCTTTACTCACCCACTTTCTAATAGTTGGAAGGGAGATAAGTGCACAGGAAAAGGCAACAGCTCCTCTTTCAAAGGGAAGCAGCCACCACTGCTGGGAACCTGAATTGTCCCCAGGCAAGTGTGTGCATTTGAAGGGTGAGCAGGTGCTGGGACAGAGATCTCACACAACTTCTAAGGCTGTGAGAAACCCACAAGTAACAAAGTATCATTGTGGGTCAACTCCTGCTGAAATTCCATTCCCCCACAGCCTCAAAATGGGCAGGCAGGGCTGGGCTCTGGCAGGGTTCAGTTTTGAGTGCCTTGTGCTCCCTGGCATGGAAGTGATCATATGAACTCTGGTACTGATTGATTGGGCTATGGCTGCTGAAGGAGGAGTGGGAATCTCAGGAGACAGGAAAGTCTCTTCTTCTCCTTTCTCCCTGCAGAATGCCCTCTCCAAAGAGCAATGCCTGTGCTGGGTTCACATGGGACCCCTTCCCTCAGCCCAGGGTCTGACCCACTGTGTGCTCTGGAGGAGCCAAACCCAGAGGGGTCCCAATATCAGCCTTGCCTTTCACTGCCTCCCTCCCCCTTACCTCGCCTTGCAGACTCATCCCTTGCCTTGCCTGTCCCTTCCCTTCCCTAGCCTGCCTTGCCTTGCCTACCTCTCACTTCTCTTCCCTTACACACCCTCCCTTTCTCTGCCCCCACTGACTGCCTTGTCTTGCCTACCCCTTCCTCTCCTTGCCTGCTCTACCCAGACCTGGCGTGGCCTTGCCTTCCTCTCCCTTGCCTTGCCTGGCATAACCGTGCCTTGTCGTGCCTTGTACACACCTCCCTTGCCTTGACTATTCCTGCCTTGCCTTGCCTTGNCCCCAACATGAAGACCCCAAACCCCAGCAGCGTCTTTGGGGCAGTGTCTGGTGGCAGCTTTGGGAGTCTGGGGGAGTCACAACTGCCCCAAAACCCCCTTCCCAGCCCCACAGCCACTCCCTGACCCCTCAAATCACCCCACAGCTCCTGCCCAGGACACCCCCAACCACTCCCTGCAATGTAAATGGCCCCAAAAACAACAAAACCCCCTTCCCATCTCCCCGAAGAGCCATCCAAATTCTCTCCAAGACACACAAATCTGCCACAACCCCAAAACTCCTTCATAACAACCCCAAAAGGCCCTCAAGCCCTCTCCCAGCAACACAAATGCCCCAAGAGCCACAAAAGACTCTCTCAGTCCCCCCAGGAGTCCCTAAAACTCCTCCCCAGCCCCTCATGGCACTGACCAGGAGAGGTTGGTGGACAGGAACATCCACAGCCAGGAGCAGCTTGGGTACTTCAGCAGCGATTTGGGCACTTTGTGGGGAGACACCCCAGATGGGGAGACCCAAGCCAGGGACTGGGGCAGACAACCAGAATTCCTGGAGAACAGACGGGCTCAGGTGGACACGTTCTGCCCACACAGCTATGAGATTGTGGACATGCCTTCTGGGCCTTGACAGCCCCAGAACACCCAAATCCTCCCGAATATTCCACTGAACCAACCCAAAATTCACCCTAAATCCCAGTAAATGGTGCAGCTTTAGATCTCTTTGTTTAATTGCTTTATTCTCACCCCATTTTTGGTTGTTTTGATGGCATGAAGATGGAAATTATTTAGGTTGGAAAAGACCTCCAAGATCATACAGCACTGTTTGAGGCCAACAGAAGAAATAATTGGACAGAGCAGATGAGATTCTTTGGCATGTAAAGTAAACAAATCACTTCTTCCAAATGAATTTTCAATTTCAATCCAACTCCTGATGGATGTTCCTGGCCCTGTGTTCATCCAGGTGCCTCTGGGGATCCAGAAAGACATGGAGACCACCAGCCAGGTGTCTTCCCAAGCTGGATTAAAGGGAATGTGGGTAACCAGGGCTCTGCCCAACATGATGAGGGAAGAAGTTGGAGCAGTGCATGAAGCTCTTCCCACAGTCGGGGGACTCTCAGGGCTTCCCTTACCGGTGACTCTGTTGGTGTCGGGTCAAGTGAGAGCTCCTGGAGAAGCTCTTCCCACACTGGGGACACTCGTGGGGCCTCTCCCCAGTGTGGACGCGCCGGTGGGTGACAAGGGTGGAGTTGTGCTTGAAGCCCATCCCGCAGTCAGGGCAGCGGAAGGGCCTCTCATCCGTGTGAATCTGCTGGTGCTTGATGAGATCTGAGCTGGTCTGAAACCTCTTCCCACACTGGGGACACTCGTAGGGCCTCTCCCCAGTGTAGATCATTTGGTGGCTGATCAGTTGGGACCTCTGGCAGAAGCCCTTCCCGCACTCCCCACACTTGTATGGCCTTTCCTCAGTGTGGATGTTCTGGTGGCAGATCAAGTTGGATCTGTGGCTGAAGCTCTTCCCACATTGCTCACACTCGTAGGGCCGTTCCCTGGTGTGGATCCTCTGATGGCAGATCAGGCTGGAACTGTCGCTGAAGCTCATCCCACATTCCCCACACTCGTAGGGCCTCTCCCCAGTGTGGATGCGCTGGTGCCTGACGAGGGTGAAGTTGTGCTTGAAGCCCTTCCTGCAGTTGGGGCAGCGGAAGGGCCTCTCCTCTCTGTGAATCCGCTGGTGCCTGAGGAGATGGGAGCTGTACCAAAATCTCTTCCCACACTCGGGACAGTCGTAGGGCCTCTCCCCAGTGTGGATCTGCTGATGGTGGATCAGGTGGAACCTCCGGCTGAAGCTCTTCCCACATTCCAAGCACTTGTGGGGCTTCTCCCCATCATCAAGCTGCTCATGGACCACCAGCTCTGAGCCCTGGCTGAACCTCTGTTCACCTTCCTGACACAGGTTGGGTCTTTCCCCCACAGAGCACCCTGGGATAGCTTTGGAGCCCCTCCTCGTGTGGGATCTCCAGGGCTTTTGCTCCCCGTTGGATTCCTGTGCTGTGGAGCTGCTCAAAACAGCCTCTTCCACAAGGTTCTGCCATGGGGATTTGTCCTCCCTGGTCTCCATCCTCAGCTCCTTGTCTGGGGGAGGAAGGACAAGAAGAGGATGGGATTTGCCTCCATGCCAGAGGGAAGGGTAAGGAGATCCCCCCAGTGCATCCCCAGCAGGACAGCATCAGTTTGGGAATGAGAAAACTTACTTCAGGGAAAAACAAGGGATGAAGACATTGAGTTTGAAGGTTCCTCTGCCCAAGTCCATCTCTACAAGTCACCCACCATGTGGGGTCCAGAAAAACCTCCCAAACACCAAGATTTAGCCCTCAAAACGCCTCCCAGGAGTTCCCTGTCTCTGGTCTCTCCCCTTTGGTGTTTGAGGATTTCCCCCTGTCCCAGCTGCTGGGGGTAACGCTTGTTTTGGGGGTCCCCCATCTACTCGGTCCCTGCCCTCCCCAGGCTGCTGGGAGTCCCAGGAATCTGAAAAGTTCTCCCCTTTTTCCATTTTCCCACTTAGGAAAATTGGGGGTTTTCGTGTCCTGGGGTGCCTTCTCCCCTTATTCTCTGCTTTGGGGTGCAGGGGGTTCAAGGAGTCCTCCCTGACCCTCTCCAGGCTGTTGAGGGTCCCCCCAATGGCGGCGCTCTCCCCTCTCTGGGCTCCCCACTTTGGGCTCCTGGAGGACACAGGGCTCTGCTCCTCAAGGCTGCCTCTGCCAGCAGCTGCCACTGGGACCCCTCAATGTCCCCCCAAGGGGCATTTTCCACTCAGCTTTGGAGTTTTTCATTCACCAAACATCCCCCCCTAAAAAAACCCCCAACCCAGGGACCCCCCGGGATACCTGGCCTGAGCTCCCCATCCCTGGTCACCTGTGGGATGGGGGGTGATGATCCCATGGGTGGGGGCTGCGAATTCAGGGAGTGTGGGACCTTGTGGCTCCTTCTCCTTTCCCTGCTCCTCCTTTGTCCCTCCTCTTCCTCTTCCTCTTCCTCTTCCTCTTCCTCTTCCTCTTCCTCTTCCTCTTCCTCTTCCTCTTCCTCCAGCTCCTCCTCTTCCATCCCTCCTCCTCCCTAACCCCACCTCCTTCTCCTACTTCCATCCCTTCTCTCTCTCCTTCTCCATCCCTCCTCTCCCAGCCCTCCTCCTCCTCCCCCAGGAGCAGGCCTGGGTGCCCCATTCTCCAACCCCTGGCAGCCCGCAGGAGGAGCGGGGATGGAGCCGGGACAGGTCAGGATGGGCAGCGTGGGGCTCTCGGCTGCTCCCACCTGCTGGGGGTGGGGGGAACCCAGCCCGGGGAAGAGAGGAAAACTGGGAAAACTGGGGGCTGCATATCCAAACTGGGCCTTGCTGGGGACCCTGGCTGGGGACTTCCAGCCTTTGGGGCTCCTCTCGGGAGATCTGGGATGGGGGGAATGCATAGAGGGGTGGGGGATCCCAGGAGTGGCATCACTGGGAGGGACTGGACTGTTCTGGGGTAACTGGAACCTTGCTGGGGCAATTGGGAGTGACTGGTAATTACTACAAGCATGCTGAGGGGAACTGGGATATACTGGGAGTGTCTGTGACCATATTGGGATTAACTTGAATCACACTGGGAACAGCTGGAACCACACTGGGGAGAACTGGGATCACACTGGGGATGACTGGGAGTGACTGGGTCTGCACTGGGGGCAACTGGGCATGACTTGGACCATGCTGGGAGGAACTGGGATCATCTATGGAGTGACTGGGACTATACTAGGGGCAACTGGGTGCAACTGGGACCACACTGGGCGGAACAGGGAGCAACTAGAACCATGCTGAGGGAACTGGGATCCTACTGGAATCAAAGGGGGAGAGGCTGGGTCCTGCTGAGGGATGCTGGGATCATACTGGATCTTATTGGGGGCAACTGGGATTGCACTGAGGGTGACTGGGACTGATTGTGAGCAATTGGGATCAGGTTGGAAGCAATTGAGGATAACTGGAAGTAACTGGGAACATGCTGGGAGCAACTGGGATACACTGGGAGAGACTGAAACCACACTGGGGGTAAATGGGAGCAACTGGAACCAGACTGGATGATAATGGGAGCAGCTGTGCCCATGCTGGGTCATACCCGGATCCTGCTGGCATCCTGCTGCAATTGACTGGGTTCAGACTGGGAATGACTGCAATAGTAGTGGGAGTATCTGAGAGTGACTGGGATCCTACTGGATTCAGACTGGGAATGACTGGAAAGGTGCTGGCTGTGACTGGAATTATATTGGAAGTGACTAGGAGAAACTGGGCCCACACTGGGAGTGACAGGGAATCTCTCTGGGCATGACGGGAATCATACTGGGAGTATCTGGGAGTGACTGGGGTCATAGTGGGGCTGACTGGGTGCAATAGCTCATACTGGGAGTGACTGGGATCGTCCTGGAAGTGACTGGAACCATACCAGGAGTGAGTACGGGTCCTACTGGGATCATCCTGGGAGCCACTGGGATTACAGCAGGTGTGAATGGATCCTGAGTGGGGCTTACTGGGAGCTACTGGGCCCATGCTGGGAGGAAAATGTGGACACATTGGGAGCAACTGGGATCAACTGGAAGGTACTGGAACCACACTGAGGGGAATGAGACCACAACTGGGGAAACTGGAATCATACTGGGAGAAACTGGGAACACACTTTGGGCAACTGACAGAAATTGGGAACATGCTGGAGGCAACTGGGAGTAACTAGGAAAGACTGGGATCATTTTGAGGCAGCCAGAATCTTACTGGGGCAACTGGGAGTGACTGGGAAGGACTACAAGCATGCTGAGGGAAACTGGGATATACTGGGAATGTCTGTAACTATGCTGGAGTGACTGGAACCACACTGGGAACAGCACGGATCATACACGGGACAAATGGGACCACACTGGGGGCAACTGGGAGTTAATGGATCCGTGCTGGGGGCTACTGGGCATGACTGGGTCCTGGCTGAGAGAGACTGGGAATATTCTCAGGGCAACTGGGGGCAATTTAGATCATACTGGGAGGAACTGGGAACAATTGGAACTATTCTGGAAGCAACTGGCATCATACTGGGATCACAGTGGGAGCAGCTGGATCCATGCTGGGTGAGACTGGGATCACACTGAGAGTGATTGGAATCATACTGGGATTGACTGGGAGTGTCTGTGAGCAACTGGAATCACACTGAAAGCAACTGGGAGGAACTGGGAGTGACTGGGAGCATGCTGCAGGTGACTGGGATATACCGGGAGAGACTGGGAGCCATGAGGATCATACTGGAGGCTACTGGGGTCATGCTGAAATTGACAGGGAGCAACTGGGATGACCCTGGCGGCCACTGGCATCATACTGGAAATGACTGGGGCTGACTGCAATTAGACTGCAAGTGACTGGGATCATACTGGGGAGTGGCTACAATCATACTGGGATTACAGTGAGTGTGACTGGACCCTCAGTGGAGGTTACTCGGAGTTACCAGGCCCATGCTGAGAGCCTACTGGAGATACACTGGGAGAAACTGGGAGGAACTGGGAATGATAGGATGCATGCTGGTGACAACTGGGGTGTACTGGTAGTGACTGGGATAAAACTGGGGGCAACTGAACCATGCTGAGGGAACTGGGAATGCCTGGCAATGACTAAAAGAATATTCAGGGCAACTGGGATATACTGGGAGTGCCTGAGACCATGCAGGTGGTGACTGGGACCACACTGGGCAACTGGGGACAAATGTGAGTGACTGGGGCCCTGCTAGGAGAGACTAGCATCATACTAGGGGCAACTGGGAGAACTGGGAACACATTGGATGAAAGTGGGAGTAAATGGGACGCAGTGGAAAATGGCATCATAATAGGGAATGACTGGGAGTCAGTGGGAGTGACTGGACTCATACTGGAAGCAACAGGAATCCTACAGGGAGTGAAGGGAAGTGACCAGGATCATACTGGGAGGGACTGGGCTCATACTGGGAGTGCTGAGGAAACTGGAACCACATGAGGGGGCAACTGGGCTCATCCTGGGAGCAGCCACTGCCCGCCCCCGGACCCCCAAACCTCTTTCCCAGCCATCCCGCCCCTCCAGCCCCAGCATCCCCAAATGGGGTCACAGCAATCCCAGGGGTCTCCTCCCCATTCCCAGGAAGCCCCACCCAGCGGGGACCCACATTCCCCCACCCCCCGCCGGGGCTCTGCCGACACCAGGACCCCCCAAAAACACCTCCCGGGGACCCCCCAATGTCCCCCCGAGGGGCACCTGGGGCTCGGCTTTGGAGCCCTACAAGCTCCAAACATCCTCCCAAAAATCCCCAAACCCAGGGACCCCCCCACGATATTTGGGGTGAGCTCCCCTTCCCCAGGCACCTGCGGGATGGAGCCAATGGTCTCTAGGAGAAAAAGCTGCAGATAAACAGAGCCACAAACACACGTGGTGCTTCCTCTGCCTTCTCCAGGTCTTCCTCTGCTCTTCCTCTTCCTCCTTCTCTGTCCCTCCTCTTCCTCCTCCTCCTCCCTGCCGGGACGTGGTGGGGAAGGGCTGGATCACTCCAAACCGAGCTCAGGGAGTGTAAGTTTGGAGGGAACAGTGGGAAGGGGGTGGGAGAGGGGGCACAGGGGGATCTGGGACCCACTGAGGGTCCCCCAATTCACCCCAGGACCCCCGAGCCCCGTCCCAGCCCCCCCCAGTTCCCTCTGCACCCCCGGCTGAGTGGGGGGTCAGCCCAGGACCCGCCGTCGTTCGGGGCTCCCCCGAGTGCAGCGAACGGGAGAGTTCCCGGCTGGGAGAGGCCCCAGCAGGGGAGGGGATCTTGTCCCTCTTCGGGGGCCTTTAAGGGTCTTCTGGCCCCTTTGAAGAGGAGTTTTGTCTTTTTAAGGTTTTTTTGGGGGATCCCACCTCTACCAGCATGCTTTTTCCTCTCCATTTTAGGGTGTTTGTGGGGCCGCAGCCCCGCAAGCCCCTTTAAAGGGGGGATCATGAACCCTTTAAGTGACATTTTTATCGTGGCCCCCATTCCAAGCCCCTTGGGGGATGTTTTCCCCCCCAGGGTGGATTTTTGGGATTCTCTCAACCATCGCCGCTTTAAGAGCCACCGCTGCTGTCGGTTCCCAGGATAACTCCCCTTAAAAGGGCAACACCACTCCCGTTGGTTCCGGCAGCGGAGCCCCAGGGGGGTTGGGGGTACCAGGGGGGATTCGGGGGGGGCGGGGGGGGTTTGGGGGTTCCGGGGGGGGACTTGGGAGTCTCAGGAGGTTTTGGGGGTGCCAGGAGTGTTTAGGGGTCCCTGGGTGATGCCGATGATGGCGATGGGGACCTCGTGCTGGGTATAAACATTTGTGGGGGG
>JANPWX010017619.1:0-70258 GCA_024734555.1 Trochalopteron elliotii
TTTTTTCCTTTTTAATTGACATATTGAACAGATAATCCTGATGTTATACATACACAGACACAAATATTCAGTCCATACAACTGTCAGTACAGCCCAAAATCATTAACAGGAAGAGTAATTTCTCAGTAAAATCTTAATATCTTGGTTATGAAACCTTTAGTTATATAGAATCATGAAATGGCCCAGAAAGCCACCTGTTCCATTACACTGCCCTTCCATTACACTGCCACAGAGTGGGGGTCATGATATTTAAAATGAATACTCTTTCATTTAAATACTTCTGAAGATTATAAACAATACAGTTTCATAAGTAAATAGTGTTCAAATATTATTCCTTAATGCTCTGAAGTTCACAAACCCCTAAAACCAATAAAGAAAACGGGAGTGATTTAGGATAATCCTCACTAGATAAAAGCTGGTGTAAGTCCACTGATCTTAACAGATATACATCACAATCTATCAGAGGATGCTTCGATCAACCATAGACAAAGAAACAGAAATAGACAAAGAAACGAATGTGAAATCTGAATGCTTGCAAGCAGCAGCTAAAAGAGGCCCAGACGAATGAAAATATAACTTTCTTTCTGTTATATTGGACTCTTTTCACTGAACGGAAAAAAAGAAATACTCACAAGCTAGCAAAGAAACAAAGAAATAGCTCACAAGCTATTCCTTCAATAAATATTCATATCCGGAATTGTGCAGGACAGCAGTGTCCATATGACCTGCTGGGAAGCCTTGTGATCCATCCCAAGACTCCCCTGTGGTCAGCTAGCCTGGAGACCTGTCTACAGTGCCACAGCTCCCAGTGGTGGACAGTCTTAAATCTAAACAAGGATAATATATGGAAAGTTGTGCACACAGCTGAGTTCCTAGATCAAGAATGAGAGAGCAATTTCAGGCTGCTTACTGTGGATTGCTGAAGAAACATACAGCAAAGAAAAGTTAGGATTAGAGGAAATTTAATTATGTGATGAGATCCCTAGAAAAATGTCATAAAAGGTGATAAATCTCAAAATCATGTGACTTTTCAAGACAAAAAGGAGTGTTCTTCCAGTGCAGGAATTCAGAACCTTGACAACCTGAACAGAGCAAAAACTGAAATAATTACTTGGTTGCAAATGACAGGGACAGAAATGGACGTAGCTTTTCTTAGGGGAAAGAAATGAGCTACAGCAGATCTGCATCTCACTTCTATCTTAGCCAGAGCTTGTTCTCAAGGATCTGAAGTTTGTCCCTATTAACTAAAGTATGAAAGCAACATTAGTGATAAATACCACTGCACAAAGAAAGACCTCAATTTCCAATTTAGTTTGCATGGCTAGAAATTATTAAATTGTTATCTAATTGTTAACTTTTTTGAGGGGTGGGGGAGGGAGGAAGGGAGGGGAGGCCGAGTTCACTAGCAAAGAGGAGTTCAAAAGAAGACCAAATCATTGAAATGAACATGGTCAAAAGTTTCTTTGACCGATTAGATTCACTAAATATTTAAGAAAAAGACTCTGCCTTGATTAAAGCAATATATTCAATGTGCAAGACTAGAATTCAAACTAGTCAGGAATATGAACTGTATGACTTGACAACTATGAATGTTTCTGCATTTGGGGCTCTGCCAGTTTCAGAGAAATAAACAGCTCTGTTAGCCAAGTAGTAACTCCTCCTCTGCAGGGTTTTATTGGCTGAATAACTGTACAAAAGCTTTTGTAGTTTTGTAGTGATTTTCATTTCACAGCAGTTGTGATGGAGTGTGTCTATCTATTAGGAACCTTGGTCATTTCTTTTCAAAATGCATGTATTTATCTTCTGTTACCTACATCTAGCAATGATCAGAATATCACCTTCCTTCAAAGTAAGTGAATTTTTGGTGAATTACCATGGCTGTAATACAAATTAACTCATTACAAATTAACATTTTTTACTTCAGAGGATACCAACACACAATATTAAAATGTGTTCCATTTATTTCAATTTTACTTTTTTAAATATTTCAGAGGATAGAAGAATACTGCTCTATTGTATATTGGGGTAGAACTGCAGCATGGGAGTCTAACGTTAAATATATTAATAGATATATGCTTTCCTTTTGTTTTCAGTCATAGGAGATAGTAAATAAGGCACTTTAGACAACGTTTTTACACATTTTTAACCTCAGCTAGGATACAGCGAAAATCACATTCCATGTTTCTGAAAGCAGGCTATCTGAATTTGTTTAATAATTATCCAGGAAACAGAGATCCTGTGTTTACCTCTGATGTTTGATTGGGTGGGCTCCTGCTCCCGATCCAGGTGGGAGGGTGCATTTGGCCTCTACTTCAGCAAAGGGAGTTCAGCTGAAATTCGTGCATGCTCTACTACTACTACTGCAACCAGCAGTGTGATTTTCCCTTAAAGAAAAATCTTTGTTGGAAAAACAACTCTACTGGAAATACAGTACTCTGTCATATTCATAATCATGGAATGGTGTTCTTCCTTCATAAATTGATGCAGAACAGCAAGACATGTTTGAAGTTGTACACAACAACTTAATGCAAAGTACAGTCTGTCCACTGTACTTGAAATACATCACCTCTCTGTGAACTTCATAAACTGAATCACAAGCACTCTCTTGGACGGGCCTTATTTGTGTCTACAGACTAAGAAAATAAAAATTCAACCTAAGAAAATACTTTCTTCATAATTGAGTTTTCATCACATTTCATTCTAAAATACCTCACAGATTTTTGAAAAATATCTAGACATATCTAGAAAATTCAGAGATTTTAGTATTTCCAAAGAAACCCTACGCTAATAGTGGTACATCACTACAGTGCTTGTACAAATCCTGTTTTTTCTTTCTCAGTTAAAACTGAGGAAAGAGGGTTACTGGATTTACATTGTACCAAGTTTTCCAGCGAAAGCTGATAGGAACGCTATACTCTGTTCCTACCTTTGTGAGTGCTCATGGCTTTTTTCAAGATGTGGTTAGGCACGCTGCCTCAAATCAGAAGAATTTTTCCATAGCTACTAATACCAGTGATGGATTTCTTAGATATTATAATAATATGCAATTACTAGCTCAGGAGACTTTAGCAGTTCAGGAGCAACAGTGATGTCACTGGTCTGTGTTGCTGATGTGTGTGATGTTGATGTGGCTTCCTGTTGATGCAAGGCAGAAGAGAACATGAGGATGAAATTGACACTGGTCTAGTAATGTGATTATTGATGCTTGGGAAATTTACAATGCAACTCAACAAAAATCTGTTAACAGCAATTTAAAGGGCAATGTATTCTCAAATTAAATGGTACAATCACAAAGTTATTTTCCTTGGAGTGTATAAACACCTAGTAACTCTTCTCATGTAGGATTTTGGTTCATTTAACAGATTAGGAAGCAGTTCAGTAATTAGATTATATAATTTACTACATGGGACTTCCAGTTATGTAAAAATTTGTTTTAGTTTTTTTTCCTACTTGCCTAAGAGACTTTTTTAGTGGGAACATGACTTTAATAATCTAGAGATGTTGCAAACATTCCTTAGGCAATTATGTCTCTGTTATATTGATGGCACACTTCTGAAAACCAAATGCACATCAGATCCTCCTAATGTCTGTGATTGTGAGCTAAATTCAACCTTGTCATTGAAACGACCCTGTGAAGGTGGATACTGAAGAGCAAATTAATTGTTCAAGTAGACTTTCTCTTAGAGAATATCAGGCCATGATGGCAACCAAGCCAGAGCTTGTGGCCAAAATGAGAAAGCTTGCCCTCAAGAGCATTGCAAATATCTCCCCGATGAGTAGTGAGGCATCTTTCTTCCTTTTTGGAAACTGTCAGAGAGACTCATACTAGTACATTGCTTCCAGGCATCAGGCTTAACCACATGCTGTTAGGAACAAAGCACAGATCGCTCAGAAGGGAAGAAAAGAGGGGAGGTAAAGGACATGAAACAGAGGAAAAATGGAAGTGAAGTTTTGATAAAAGGAATGGGAAATATGTGGACACAAGTCACAAAAGAAAGTGAAGTTTTGATAAAGGGAATGAGAAATAGATAGGAATGCTAACAGGACAGAGATGAAATATAGAACTCATTGTCAGCTGGTAGGCATGTCATGAGTTTATTCTCAAGGTTGTGAAGTTGGTGCTGTTTTGTTTTTCTCCACCCCATGCACATAAATGCGTATTGCAGTATCTCTGATGTGGCTGATGCTGCAGTGCAGAGCTGTGTCACCCGAGGAGGAGGCTGAGGAAAAGGTGTCACTGGGAGATGTGGCCAGGGTGTTGCTAGTCATGGGGGACAGGTGAAAGGCAAGGCATTGCATGCCTGGATCATACCGTGGGGATTTGGGCTTGCAGCACTGCTTCCAGAAGAGGAGAAAAATGTTCTAGGGAGGTCACGCATATTATCTCTTTCTTTCCCTCTTCCCTTCATGTGTTCCCCGATCTATTACAAATTACCTAAAATAAGGAAGCATTCTAAATCCCATTTTTTTAAAGTGTCTGAAAGCTAGTTTTTATATGGTTTAGATGATGGATGGGATGATGTTGGCAAGTTGAGGATCTTCCAGAATAACTGTTATTTCTTCTGTTGGACATAGAAAATCATCAGATGGACAAGATTTCCTGTGGAGAAATTTCTAGTGCTCTGCATCTTACTGTGTATCTGTGTGTGCATGGGTGTGTGTGTGATGTGTGTGAATAAAATGTATCTAAAGAAAAACTAAAAACTGAAAAAAGCAGTATAGGGTTGTCTCAGTCATGCCAGGGTTGAAGGCTATTCTTAATAACCTGCAATTGGGAATGCAGACAGGTGTAGCAAGCAAAATATACATTCAGAGAGTAAATTGTATTCCTGTGTGTAGATAGAGCATTAACTCCAAAACTAGCTAGGAGGCCAGCAAAATATGTCAATAGTAGATTTCACTGTCTCAAAAATAAAATATTTTGTTATAACAGTTCATAAATATCTATCTGCAGGCTTCATAAATTGGCATCAAAAAAATTCCTTTTGGTCAAAAAATGTATGTAACTGTTCTCCCTCATAATGCTCATTGCCTGGCAAATAGTGCAAACATTTATTGCTGAGGTTTTTTGTTTTACATTACTCATCCAATCTGTTTGGGGCAGAGGAAGTTTTTGCCATTACAATAGAGAAAAGGAAGAGGATGTTCTTGGAATATAGGCAGAGCCATAGTAAAAACATTATTTGACATCTTTTCTCTTTTGAAGTCCATGGAACCATCTTTAAGCTTTTTTTTTCTTTTAGTTGCAGTTCATGATATGTTAGGTATCTAACTGCTTAGTGCTCATAGAGTATCAGAAATCTATTACTTTAAACAGAAGAGGAGGAACAAAGTGTCATGCAGAAAGAGACAAATAACTATGGAAATGAGAGGTCAAATGGCTTTCAAAAGGTAATGCAGCTTCTAATAGTAGTGGTAGCATCCATATTTCTTCAGTCTTTTAAATCTCACCAATCTTAGTCCCAGGGCATCTTACTTGCTGTTTTGCTATTCTTTGGAGATTTGTTATTTGCCTGTTGAATTCCATGACAGGCAAATCTAGCATCTTCATTTTCTAGCCTGTCCATCCTGTCCTGTCCAAACTGATTCAGCCATCCCTTGAAATTACAGCTGTGGATGAAAGAGCTAAATTAACCTTACAGTTACTCCCTCATTTTAATAATCGTAGTCATAGTAATAGCAATAGTAATAATAACAACAACAATAATAATAACAATTATAGGAAAATATTGTTTTCTTTGAAAAAATGAAGTAAATTAAACTCTCCACAACTAGGAATAAGTTTGATCATCAACTACTACTTGTGAAAAAGATTTAAGGAGAATATAGTTGGCCACTATGCTGGTTAAAGATACCATGTATTTTCATTAAAAATAAAAAGCTGTAACATCAGAAATAAGACTGGTATTTCCTTTTTATGACCTAGATTATTTTTAATTGTCCACTTATGGGACAATACTGGTCTCAGGTTCAGGCTACTTTCTCTTTCCCTGAGATGATGTAAGCACCGTATCTATTTCCATATGCATATTTAAAATGAATCATTTTCTGAGAGAGTAAGATGAACTATTACAGAGGAAGCAGAAGCCCATGCCACCACAGCTGAACAAAAATATTTTAACAGGAGGCCAGCACTACAAAAGAAAAGCCTCCCCAGAGGTTCTTCCTTTATTCACAGCTAGACTGACCTAAAAATAACATATTGCTGCATAGAATCACAGCTATATTACTCCCCTTGCAGTGTTACCAACACTTCAAGCTAAATTAAAGAAGCATTTTAAATTTAATATTCCTAAGCTCATCTTTCCTCTTCTCTGACTTCTGCTTTATAATCTACTCCTATTTTTTCTGTTTAATTAAAGAAATAGTACTTTATTCTCCACATGTCTGTCTTGATAATGACATATACTTGAAAAGGCACTTTTTGATCCACACCCTCTTCTGTAGTTCTATTTCATAAAGAAATTCACAAGGTGTTTCTAGGATTCAGACAGGAGCTCAGTAGTTTCCTAATTTCTGAGCAGTAGCTGAAGAGAGTAGCATTGGGGTTAATTATAGCATAAACTAGGATTTTCTGACTGGATATATTTTCTCCTATTTTGATTCATAGGATTCACTTACTTAAAAGAACACAGCATGGTACACGCATTTGTTAAAAGTCAAAATTATTTTATAGTAAATTAATATCACAGAGATCTTTGTGTTAGGCAATTACCTTTAGCATCTTATTTACTGCTACAATGCTAATGGTAGCTAAAAAGAAGGATGTGTATGTAAATTAATATTTACTGGATTCTTTTTTTTTAAAACAATGTAGCCTCTTGTTTCTTGCATTGTATGATGCTCATCAGTCACTGCCAAGAACCTTATGTGTATTTGCATCATCTTCTGGAACATCAGTGGCCATATTTAGTAGCTGTACAGTGTATGTGGAATAGTCATCCTCTGCTAGGAAATTATAAAACTATGTCATTTGATTGCAATTGCATCCTCACTCATGCTAAGGTGTTGCCATTAAAGGGTTCTTATCAACACATATAATTAATATTTTTTGTTGGCATTTTTTTCAGGAGACTAGAGTTGAGAGGCAATGAGTAAGAGCTCAAGTCTCTGCAGGACACACAGCTTTGCAATGGTCTTTGTGCATGTGCATTTACTTCCTCTATAAAAACTTTGTAAGAGCTTAGAAAGACCCTGAAGAGGAGGACTATAAACTTTTCCTCAAGACAGCAAAAAAACCTTCATCATTTTCTGTCAAAACTCAAACCATGCTTCCACAGAAGAAACCGGCAAGCCTTACATTTTTGGGCAAGGCCAGTGGTGAAAGCATAGAACTTTCTCAGTTTCTGTCAGTAATCTCTGAACAAATTGCTAAAAATAAGAAAATGCTTGAATTTGGAGGATATGGTGCAGCTATAGCTGTTTGGGTACTAGGGACTTTGTTAAAGTACTATGGACAATATCAATTCAGTATTCCTTCAAATTACTTCCATTCCTATTTCCAGTGTTCAAAAGTGCTTCTATTTGGATAGGCATTACACTGCCCCCCAAAATCAGCTCTGCTTCTTGCATCAGAGTGAGGCATCTATTGCCAGAAGAAAACCCCCACAGTGCAATAACTAATAATATCAATGTTTAAATAATCATCTCTAAGCCTGTACCTTAATTCCTCATGGACATAAACCAAGTATATAACCCCATTTCCTGCTAATGCTTCACATTTATTCTTTATTCTGTCTTATTTCCAATCCAGACTGCTGCAATCTGGGGGGAAAGAGGGGGAGGAGAGAATGAAGGTGGAAATGGAACACTAATTTCTTATAAAAAGTATGTTTAGCATGTATACCTATATCAAAACTCAGGCCATTACAAGGCTGAAGCATGAGCTGAGCCCCTGTATGGCTGAGACTCCATTAAGCTTGACATTTCTAGGACTGCCTGGAGTTTGGATTAGTCTCTGACTTGACACTCCCGTAGGTTAAAGGAGAGGAAGAATTAAATAGAAAAGGCATAGGTGCTTTGTACTCAGTTACAGCAAATCAAACTGATCAGCTTTTCTTCAAGTGTTAGATTTGCAGAAATTTCCCAGAACCAGCTCATTGCACTGGTGCATGTGGAAATGAGAGCAGTATTGAATGGGTTTTCAGAGGCAGACTTGAAATCTCATGAAATTATTTTTAACAACTCCACTCTAGTTTACATTAATCCGTTACTCTGTGTAAAAAACACAGACAAAGCTGTAGTTTTTCTTTGTTGAAATGAGAATCCACTATCACCTTCATCATACCCCTGCTATTTATTTAACTTACTGCACCTCAAGTGTTTCCATTACTTTTTGGGCAATGAAAAGGGATTTTAGGGCCTTGGGGTGATTGGCTGGAGGATCAGGGTCACAGGTAGTGCTTTCTTCATTCCTTTCAACAGCAGCAAAGTATATTGAAAGGAATGGGCAGACTCAATATATTAACATGCTACTCCAAGTATGGTGTCACTGACAGAATTTGGGTTTTTCTTGATCATAGGATTATCTATCCAATGCCAGGCTGGCTGACACCTGATGGGGTGCACATGAGGGGAAAAAGGGGTTTTGCACAGGAGTTACAAGGGCTTGTCAACAGAACTTTAAACTAGACTGGAATGGGGAAAGGAAAAAGACCAGACTTGCCACTAATAAGTAATGGGGAGGGACATGAAAGTTTGAGGGACAATGTGTTAGTGAGATCCTTCAGTCTTCTCCATGGGGTGTTGGCTGCAATGAGATGCACTTGAAATGTTCCTACACCAACACGTGCAGCAGGAGTGCCTGAGATGCCCCAGTGTCATCCCTGGTGGAATGAGTCCTCTGACAGAAGTGCCTGTTGGAAGGTTATAGGCTGTTCAGGAGGGATAGGCAGGGCAGAAGAGGCAGAGGAGGTCATGGTGGTGGGGTGGCATTGTGTATAATGCAGGGCCTGGATTGTGTGGAGCTCTCATTTGGCAATGGCCCAGTTGAGAGCCTCTGGATAAGTATTAAGGGACAAGCAAATAGTGCAGATTTCCTCATGGAAGTCTGCTACGGATCACTGAGACAAGATGACAGAACTGATGAATTATTTTTTAAGGAACTAAGAGACACCTAATTCAGCCACACTTGCCCTTATGGGACAATCCATCTTGCCAGATATTAACTGGGAGTAACACACAGGTGGTACAAGCAGGTCCAAAACACCCCTAAAATACTTGTGTTATAACTTAATTGGAAGTACACAGGCCTGTTAGAATGAGTCCAGAGGAAGATCATGAAGATGATTACAGGGATGGAGCACCTTTCCTATGAGAAAATGCTTAGAGAATTGGCACTGCTCAGCCTGGAGAAGAGAGGACTCCAGGGAGTCCTTGTAGCAGCCTCTAGTACCTAATGGGGGCCTACAAGAAAGGAGATAGAGGGACGTTTTGCATGGACATGTAGTGATAGAATGGCTTTAAACTGAAATATAATTGGTTTAGATTAGGCATTAGGAAGAAAGTTTTTACTTTGAGCTGCCACAGGTTGGCCAAAGAAGCTGTGGATGTATTATCCGTGGAAGAGTTCAAGGCCAGGCTAGATGGGTCTTTGAGACACCTGGTGAGGGGGAAGGCGTCCCTGCCCATGGCAGGGGTATTGGAATGAAATGATCTTTAAAGTCTCTTCCAGTCTTAAGCATTATATGATTCTATGATTCATGGTGCAGGTACTAGAGGAGGCAACTATGAAAGGTGCTCTTCTTGGTTTGTTGTTTTTAACAGAGAGGCTCTAATGAGTGAAGAATTGGCCACAGTAACCATCTTGGCCAGAGTAACCATGAAGGAATCAAGTTTAAAACCTCTGATGACAGGAAGAAAAGTGCCAGCAAAATGGCTGTTCTCACTCCAACTCAACATGAAAAGCAGGCACCCTCACGAACAAGCAGGTGCATACAAAATGTCAGCCCTGGACAGAGGAGATATTGATTGCTCTTCTCCTGCACATTGATTTTACTGCTGTACAAGCCTCAGACATCCATTGTGCAATATTCTGAGAGCATCTGAGAGCTACAACAGGCAACATCCCTTTCTAAAAACTTTTGCCTGCTAAAAACTATTCCTTTTGTTGTATGTATGAATCAAGGAATTTTTTTTAAAGAAATATCAGATTCAAAGTTTAAATTTAAATTGTTTCAAAGTTAAAATTTAAACAAGCTATGGTAACACATTTTGTACTTGTCATAGAGAATTGTCTTACAGAAATGGCAGAGGCTGCACAGCTACTCTGCGGACATAATCAGGTACACATATTGCACAAGGAGGCAGGGCAGAAGAAAGAAAGCATTATTAGTACCTTGGGAAAATATGTTCCTCCTTGTTCTTAAATGCCTCTCGATTATAAACAGGATAGGGAGAAGAGATTTGGACTGATGCCTGTGTTTTTCATAGGACTTTGTGTTACTGTTTTTGACTTGCAGACAACTTGGTTGTCCTGCAAAGAAATTCACAGTGATTGTAGATGGAGCTTTGAGAGAACAAAGCAAGTATCTACCAGATCTAGTCATTCTATATAAGAATTGATGTATCTTAGGAGATAATCAAAAAATTTGGAGTGTCTCACCTTTTAACGCTTTTGTTAGGAAAATAACATGAATTTTCTCTCAGTTTAAATGCCAAACCAAACACCAAGATACAAAATTGTTAACATGTAACGAACAGGAGAAGACACAGTAAGTAAACAAGAGGAACAAGTTGCTTTAGACACTGCATTTTCACTGATTTACATGCTTGTGATAGAGGCTTTTTTTTTTTTTTTGCTCACTACCTTTAAAATGGAGTAAAATGGATCAAATATTTCTCTTCTCTGGTTAGAAGTTTCTTTTGACCCTAAGTGAACATGTATGAGTTTTCAATAAAAAAAAAAAAAATCTGCTGCAGTCTCTGAATCCCTAAGTCCCCTCCCTGAACACAGCTATGATTCAATTTCAAAAATTTCTTGTGTTTAATTCCAGTTGGTATATATTTTGTGATTGTTCTTAAAAAGGATAGGTTTCCTTTTCCTCTTCATCATCCATTTTGTGCCCATTGGGATCTCAGCGTCTCAGAGGTTTCTGGGATTGTCTGCCATCAAGAAGCAAATACTGGAATATTTCTGTTAAAATAATTTTTCCTAAGGCAGAATGACACTGTCAAACATATCTTGCCAAGTTTCTTGCTGCTCACCAGCTTTATACTTTGAAAGTGGCATTGTGTTGAGTGTTTTTAGAAATACATTTCCTTTTGCAGATGACTAATTTAATGTGTAAGTTCTACATTTCTTCTTTGTTTTCTGTATTTTGTTATATGATTTCTAGGATAAGCCAGATTTGCTTTTCACAAATTGTAAAGCTGAGTTCTATATTTTGTTTCGGTGTCATATGGTGTGTTCCTCTATAAATCATGTGTCAAAATACAGGAAATATTTAACTGTATTACAGTTCAGTAGAGTGGGCAGTATTTAATATGGCCCTACAGCCCTCTGTGACTTTACTGAAACAATTTATACTAACATCTACAATAAGATTCCTATGATTCACATCATGCATCATATTTCTGCAATGTCCTTCAGGTTCTGTGCAGGTTTATAATGTACTGAAATACAGCAACAGTGAGAACAGTGCAAGAAAATCAGCTTTTAAGGATTCAGACTCTCTTTCTAGTAATCAAGTCATCACTTTCTTTTCAAAGAAAATGTTTATCCTGCTAAAGCAGTCAAAAAAATATCACATGGATGGATGTTTGAATATTTGAGAGTAAGAGAAGACAAAAATTCTTTATATCTGCCCATATCCTACATAACACTCAGTTTGAGAGAATTCTGAACCTGTGTGCAGGGTCCTGGAAGTGAATTGTAAATCATAGAATGTCCTGAGCCAGAATTTGGAAATTTGTCAGTTTCCACTTGACCAGCACACTTCCTGATGCCCAAGATCATCCAAAAATTGGTAAGAAAGACCTCATGATCACATCACCCAGGTCTTTGGGACAATATTTCTGCCTATTGCTATTTGACTATTAATGCATTTAAAAAGCATGTTTTACTGTCCTGCACAGTCCTGATCCACTTCAGCTCCAATAGATTTTCAGATACACAAATTTTCTCCCTGCAGTGGTGACCAGTATCTCTGTATGCCCTCCCACGTCACATGATCTTTCCTCCATTGGACATACACTTTCTTGTTTTCACCTTAGCTCCAGAAGAAGGTGCCTGCTAGACAAGCTGGCCTTTTACCTCATCTACTTTACTTTTAACATTTTGGAATTTCTGGTTCCTGTGCTCTTGGGAAGTGGTACTTTAAAAGTGACCAGCACTGATGGACCCCAGCACCTTCTAAAGCATTTTCTCAGTCACCTCACTAATTAGTTCCCTGAGCAGACTGCTCTCCTCTGTCCCGGAATGACATTTTGCATGCACCTGTTTGGTCATGAGGGTGCTTGCTTTTCATGTTGGATTGGAGTGAGAACAGTGAGTGCCTGGCCCTTGTACCTGGATATTAATGACATGACATTTGCTGCCTTTTGAAATGTTATCCTGGAAACACTTAATCAAAGGATTAATGAAACCACTGGGCCACTTCAAATTGATACTGGACAGTTTATAAGAAGGAGACACTCTAACACCAGCAGCATTGTTAAATACTTACTCTGCATCTCTCCTCACAGAGAAACACAGAGAAAATCAGTTCAAGCCTGAGATCAGTTTACGAGTAATGACAGAGAGTGAAATAGATATGTACAGATTAGAGAATTGCTTCTTAAGAGCTTAAATCCACTTAATGCAGGCAAGCAATATTGCCTTGATAAAATGAATCTGTTAGCCTTAGTGGTTGCAAGTGAGGAAATAAGCAAAGGCGTAGTTTGAGGGGTAGTTTGTTTCTCCTGCTTTGGGATTTGGTTCAGGGGATTTGAAACTAGAGAAACAAATATCACTATTTTAATTGTTTGAAATAAAAGTAAAGCAGAACACTATGATTTAACTTAAGAGTGATTTATTTAATTTTGGAGGAGTCCAGGGTACTTTAAGAAAAATCAGAGGTAAGAAGGGGAGAAAAATATCAAAAAATAATGGAGAAAAATGTAACTTCAAAACCTTCTACACTACTTTGAATGTGATAAAATACCTGTTAAGTATCTGAACATCCATGAGTATGATTACGAACAGATCAAAAAAAGCAAATCTGAATTTTCAGAGTTCCCAGTTGCTCTGCGTAAGTAGCTGTCCACCATCTGTACAGCATCAGCATGGGCCCATTAGATGAGGTGCCAGCCCCTGGCCCTGTTATGAGTGGTCCTGGTACTCATCATATAAGATCAAGTGTTTATAACATTAGGCTGGTAGTAGTGGAGAAATTCTGGGAGATAGGATGAAAAATTAAAAATTAAGAATCTTAACAGATGCTGATTCTGCATCAGAAATGAGCAGATTTTTGGATTTGTGGGTGAAGAGGTCTGCTGCAGTCATAGGCCCCATGTTCCTGCAATCACAACAGATTTGCAGCTGGTCTGACAGTCCTCCTGGAGGCATGGTACAGAGCAGAGAGCTAACCAGCCCATCCATTTTAAAGACATTTGGAGACATAAGTGAATGAGTCATGAAGGAAAGCACATTTCCCACTAAATGGCCAGATTTTGCATGTGTGCATTCATTCCTGCTATTATTATGTTCTCATTTTAATGTTATTGTCACAATTGCATTATCAATGTTTTGTTGTGATGTCTTGATGCTCTACAGAAATGGAAGGTGAAATGTCTGTTTTTATCCAGTACTTGATTCACTTCCAGGTTGTTTTGTTCATATTCAGAACAGCAGGGGGAAAAGCAATGCTGCATTGATTAATTTTTCAAGACCTGCAACTTACACAGCATAGATAGTTTTCTTCTGAAATTGTAACATTACCAAAAGAAATTATAAGAGAGACAGTAAACTCTTGCACATACACAAAAAGCAAATAGATTTAAAAGCAAATAGATTTCATTGAGATTACAAAAGTATGCAGGAATATGAAGAATTCAGTAATGGTCTTAAACATTTAAAACTCTAGTAAATTTGACTTTCACTCACCTCCAGAATTTCTTTGGTTTAGAATATCCAGGTAAGTATGAAAGGCTGTATCTTTGGGTTAATGAATGATGACATATTTGACTGGATCTTTGGTCATCCACGTACTTTAGTCACAAAGACCAACATCAAAAATCACTCGAGGTGGATGCTGGAGGAGAAACATATTTTATACTTCTATCACAGTCTTAGATTGGTTCTGTGTGGAGGCATCTCACATAGGATAAACCAAGATTCTGGGCCAAAATTAGCAAGACTGTTTTTTGTGTTAGCTTTTAGCCTTGCTTTCTTCCCTCACACCCTTTCTCTCTCCTCATCTTTCCACAGTCACATCTACTTTGCTTTCTCTGTGCTGTGCCAGTCATGAGCAGAATATATTCACACTGTCTCCATGGCTCTTTCTGGTGTGTGCCTGTGTGGCTGTCTGGGATGGTATTAACTGGTAGGTCTCTGTTAGACATCCAGCTCTGTCCTACCGCTTTGATTATATAGAACAGTCAGGTTACTGAAACTGTTACATAGTTGCATATTAATTACATGACTCAGGATGCTGAGTAAGCCTCCCAAGACAACAGTGCAGTAATTTATCAGTATAGTCTACCTGTTTCGATATGACCTGTTTCTTTTGTTTACTTCCTCTTCTTGCATTTCTTTGCCACCTCTTACTTCTGCGGTCTCATCACAGAGACCTAATTGCAGGAGGATGAATTGAAATAGGCATGTATGCTCACAGCCCTTTAAGTTTTTATCTGCAACTGCAGTTCTTCAGATGTCATGTAAATGCAAAGAATTAACCCCTGTTGAACCAGTTTCCATCCTCATATAATGTTCATTAAATACAGGAAAATTAGTTGGATAATATTCTGATATCAAATCCAGTATCTTATTCCCTGACCTTGCAAAAAATGCTGTCTCAGAGCCGTGTCTTATCAACGACAAGTTATGTCCCAGTACAAAGATAAACCTCTTTATTTTGCAGGGGGCTACCTGTTTGTTTTGTACTTACGATGTTATTACTAACATGGGAAGCATTCTCTTCCACTGGTTCTTCGTATTTCTAAGTCCTTATCAAATATATAGGAGTTTGTTGTACATCATGGGAGGCAGGTTTATTTTTCCCCTTTTCTGTAAGAGCAGGAGGCTGACAGCTGACCACTCATATTAAGTTTAGCTTTAGACACTAATGGAGTATCACTAGGTCTTACAAACTAGAAATTAATAACAATCCTGTTGGTAACCTTTTCACAATATATGAATTTTAAATATGGAATCTAGCTCTTATGTTACAAGTAGGAAACACTGAAGTATAGTAGAACATATATGGAAATATATTTTCTAGTATACTGGACAAAAACTTCGAAAATGTTATGTTGATACCTACAGCCCATAATTTATACAATAATCAGAAAAATAAAAAAAGTCAGATGTACTGTTACACAATTCACTCAGCCGCATTTTTCATCTGAGCAAGTAAAATGACAGCTGGCTAGAGCAGTTTGTGCCTTCCATTCATTGTAGAATGAACAGAAGGCTAAAATTGCATTCACAAGGGGAAAAGGCATGGGGCAGGCACACGTGTGCCTGTGTACATGGACAGATATGCACACACTTTTACTATCAGATGCGTTATATTATCATCTGAGGGAACGAGACAAAATTGAAGAGCAGCATCTAACTGGGTTATTTGATCTGGCTTTTCTGTCTTTATCATGAGGTAACATGGATAAAGACCTGTTAAGCCACTGATTCCTGGCTTAATGAGATCTGTGCTCTAGGAGAAAGCCCAAAACACCATCTGGCTGGCTCTCAGCAGTATAGAAAAAGTCAGCCACTCTACCAGAGGAAAGAGAGGATTGAATTTAAACAGTTGAGACCCAGGAAAAAGGAGGAAAAGACAATGAGCATTGCAAATAAAATTGCTGTCAGTGTTCTGCTGATATATTCAAGTATTCTATCAAATGCTTTCAAAGAAATAATGAAATATTAAATAATAATACTGCATCAGACAGACACCATAGTCAAATTTCTATTAGAATGAAATGAATATTTTTAAAAGAAATCATTGAAAACACCCCTCAGCAGCTCAGTCAGTCTGAAAACAATTGGTTTTTTTCCTGTTCCTGGCAGCCTCTGGTAGGTCAGTGCAGACAATGCTGAGTTCTGGCTGCCCTCCATGGAACCTTGTTTTCCAGTGCACATTCCACTGATAAATGCTTCCGTGATGAAATGAAAGCCATTACATGGAAGCTAAGACCTCACTGGTGGCTTATGTCACAGCTTTTCTTCTTCCTAGGCAAAATGATTATAGAGTGTCAATATGAAATGAAAAGCAGAACTTCTTTTAGTAAAACTAGATAAAGTAGAATAAAAAAATATTGCTATACACTGAAGTGGGAAAAGGGAGAAAAAAAGGGGTTCTGTAGAACAACTGCGTGGGGTTTTGATTTTGTGGAGTTTGGAATAAATGTTGCTGCAAGGCTGTGCTAGTCTTCAGTGGTCCCCAAACCAGCCACAGCAGCTCAGATCTCCTGGGAGATGGGAGAGCCCCAAGCTCATAGGGAGACCCATCCCCACACCAGAATGTCCTAACAAACAAACAGGCCACATTTGCTCAGACAATGGTATGAGTGGATTTGTTTCTTTTCAGGCAAGAAGCCATAAGATTGAGCCAACCCAGAAGGCAGAATTAATGAAAGTGTGGGGAATATGATGATGTTTTCACTTCTGTAGAAATTAAACTTCCACAATCCCTTAAATACTTTTTTCTTGGTGACCAGTGCAGCAATTTGTAATGTGGTACACTTAGCCAATATGTTTAAGGAAGGAAATATATTGTGGTAAAGACACTCGACTAACTTTCCATTTCTAGCTCTATTAAAAAATGTCTGTGTGACCTTAAGAAAGAATTTTACTCCTCCAGCAGACTTGTCCTGCATTTTCCAGGTATATAAATAATTCGGAATACCAGAAGCAGAGCTTTGTAAATGATACTGTCAATACACAGGTGAGCAATTTTTAATTATTCAGAACATTAGGTGGAGGATTTTATGAAAAAACCCAAAAACTCCTGCCTAGCCAAGCAAACCTAGCCCCCAAAAACTAAAAACAATCAAAGGGAAATGAACAACTTCCCTTCTCACCAAACCCCCCAAAATACCATCCCAAATCCAAACCAACCAACCAAAAAACCCCATAAAACAAAATGGGCATGAAGGAGGAAAAAAAATATACTATTTTTCTTGTTTGAAATTAGGAAAATTTTGAAAAGATCTTCTTTTCAAAGTCACAGAATTGTTCCCTTGTCTTCCATTTGCCTTTTTTTTTTCTTTTTTTTTCCTTTTTTTTCCATGGGAGCTGCATTTTCCCATGGTCTACACTACACACACCTGTCTAATTTAGTTCCTACAATCACCTTAGTAGCAAGAGGTGGAGAGAAAGAGCTGTTTTTTCTTTCATCTCCATGTGGAAATATCAAACTGCTGTTACCCAAGCTACTGCTTCACATTTGAACTCATTGAGCCATATGAAGCAAATTTTTAAAATGTCAAATCTGTGCTAGAGGACTGTCCCTGGAGACAGAGGGGGTGACATTTGTGCTGTTGTGCTAATGTTATCTGCCTAGGAAGAGGAATATAACCAGCATCACGTTTTAACTGATAAATATGACGATAACAGGATAAAACATTCCTTAAGCACTGATAGCATGTACTTACTACTCCAATCCCATCATGGCTGTCACATCAAATAAAGGAAGCCGAGACAGAATAGTTACAGGGAATAGACTATATAAGAAGATTAAACAAATGAAAGACTGGCATCCAACGATGTCCTTCAGGAATACAAATTTTCTCCTAAGACACAGGATTCTTCTCCCTCCTCTAAATATATTCTGTAACACCTACAGCTTCTGTAAAAGCCCCCTGTATAGGAGGATGAATCACAGCAGTCCCAGCAGCAGTGGAGCAGCTGTCTGCAGCACAAATCACAGCGGATTTCTTGAGGTAAATCTGCAAATAATAGAAAGCTGTGCTCTTGTTTCCTCTTCCTAGCATTTACAAAATATAAGCACAAATATAAGCATCTAATATTTGAAACAGAAAATCATTCAGCTGGTGGAAGCAGCAGGAGCTAATGAAGCAGGAAAACTACTAAGTGCAAATGAGTAAAGCTTCACTGGCATTTGATTGCTAATTTCACCCAACAGAGGTTATTACAAAGATACCTTGTAAGAGAACTCTACTTAGGGGGGTATGCAGTTTCAGGAAGAGATTTGGTTTTGGTATTTTCAGCTTAGGGGAGTAGTTTTGTTACTTAGAAGTTAAAAAATACATAGGATCAGCATCTTTGCCAACATCTGGCTCAAAAAACCAAGCAATCAAACTTGGTTCAAATCCTGTGCAGGTCTTGATAACATTAAGCGTTTGATGGTAATTTCTTCTTCTCCAAATTATGGATGGATTTCACAAAGATTAAAAGCAACATTTCCCAAAGCTTATCTGAAGGTAAATAATCAGAGAGCCAGCCAGATGGGAACACAGAGATTTCAAAGAAGGTGAATTGGTACACTTTTGTTGCACAATTTCTTGTGCTTGGGTATTCAATCTCTAATAAGAATGAGATCGTATATGAAGCATAGAGACAGATTAATTTTTTTTTTTGTATCTGTTCACCTAATGGTGATCAAAGCTGTGATGCACAAGCTTGATTAAAAAAATTATTTTTGTTTGACTGGGGGGTGTAGGATGTGGTTTTTTGTGGTTTTTGTTTGTTTGGCTTGTTTGGGTTTTGGTTTGGTTTGTTTGTGGGATTTTTTTGTTCTGTTTTTCCTGAATGACAGAGCATTCTGGGTAAAGGAAAGCTGAGGGTTTTGGGCTCTTCTTCCCCTCATAACTGATAATTCATCTGTATGGTCATTTGTAGAGACAAGTTTATAGCTTTTTCAGTCATATCCACAGAACACTTTGGAGTCCTGAAGCTGTGGCTGGGCAGTTTACTTCCCTTGTCTTGAGCTGAAATGTGTGTCTAGCAACAGACAGCTCTCTTTGCCACCCTAGAAGAAATACGACGTTTATCTCACCTATTGTCTGTTCTCCATTTTTCTACCTGCCAAAAGGAAAAAAAATGGCTGGGTGTAGGAAGATTTAGTGGAGAGTGCTTTATGTACTGAGTCACAGACATCGATGCAAGTATTTTAGCTGTTTGGAGGCTGCATACTCGGGCAGTAACAGTGTAGGTCAATCTGAATGAAATGTGTTTTTTTTCTGGAAGATGAAATCTTAAAAAGGAAGAGTTTGTGACATAATTTAAACTGTTTTCCTCCTATAATTAGGATTTCTTTTCAGGAATGATACAAGTTTGGATGGTAGTTTTCCAAGGTAAAAACATACAAACTAGGCAGCTGTTCGAGGAAAACCTTGTGATGGAAGTGTAAATACATATATCCCCCCAAACACTCACACTTCAACACACCCCTATGTGCTCCAAATTTTAAAGCTATCAAAATATTAGAAGACCTTTTGTGTTTTGGAAACTCAAGTTTATACACTATGATTAAGGAGATAACTTTAAATCATGGTTATAAATTATTACACTTTCCAACAGTTTTCTGGTGGTGGGAAAAAAAAATATTACACTATATCTAGACCTGAAAAAAAAAAAAAAAAAGGCTGGCTACATTTCGAAGGAGAACTGTGCTGAGAAGTCTGCCCTCTGACACAGTGGTAACTGCAACCACAATTGAATTCTTCCCCAGGCCAGCAAGTGAAATAAGTGAGCATTTAAATGTAATACCTAATGGATTTTTTCAGGAGATGAAAACCACTGTGTAGGCTAGCACAACTGCTAATCCTTTCCAAGCCCAGGGAAGAAGTGAGCATAAATCATCCATAAGATGCTTTGGCATACCATCGCAAGACAACTGAAAAATCATGTGTAATATCAGCTTCAGCTAACATCATTGCCTTCTCCCCTTAATACACTGCAAAATAAAAATTATAAGATAACACTTAGAGTATAATCACTTCTTAAATTTTAAATTAGAAATGGAAAAAACATTGATTTCACAATTCGTTTTACAAGTTAAAATAGTATTCTTCCTATGTTTATAACTCAATGCAGATCTTTTTAGACCCTTTTGCAGCAAATTGGTTGTTACATGGACTTTTAAGGTAAATTCAATGCCTACATGGTTTTGCAGGGCTAAATACTAAGAATTTATTATTTTAATTAAATTAGTAATCTCATTATTCCACACACACTTGAATTTGAGTGTTATGCATATATAGTACACTTGATAAATTTTTGACATCCCTGTCTTTTTTTAGCACACTAGATCTCCTTCATAAACTGTGTATGTTGCATTAAATATCTAATCTGATAAGATTTTAATTACTTAGATAAGGACAATTCTGACCTTGCTTACAACTGTGTAACTTTAAAGTGGTTTCATGTATTTTTATAGTCTTTAAATGCTAATTTCAAAATCTTTTTCCTCAGCACAGTTTTGACTTGGGAAATAGTGTAGCATGTGTAGTGTATGTATAAAACCTCTCCTAGAGATAGAGCTTTTGCTCTATTAAAAATGTAAATGAGGGCTACGCAAGATTTTCAAACATCAGTTCTGAACCCAATTTGATGATTTTTTGTGAAATAGATAGGACCAGAAATCTAGCATATTAATTGGAAACATTCCCCAAGTATAATGTTAGGCAAAACACATAAATATGTTTCTTCTACACTCTCCTAGCTTCCATCAGAAATACATGACAGGAGCATGCCAAGCATTTGTAACAGGGTGCATTCATGTAACTGCTCATCCAGCTCTGGCTCCTCTGAGTCTTGCCCTGGGTAGCATTTTCTTTTGATAGAATAAATTAAACCTTAAATAACGCAGACCTATGTGTAAACCCAATATTCAAAACATCTTTGTCTCTATGCTTTGCTCAAGAGACCCAGGCCAGCCTCCAGAAGTTGCTTACTTTTTAAATGTATCATATGCCTGGACTTTGATAAAAAGGTAACTAAAGGTAGGATAGACACAACCATGTGCTACTTTACACAGAACTAAAAATTAATTCTTTGAACTTCTTTCTATCCAATATTTTTATGCATTAACACAATAGAGTTGTAAGAAAAACAACCACATCCATACTAAATAAGAGAAGGCAAATGCATAGCCTTCTTCCACACTGAGTGTCAAAGTGCCAACTGACATAATATTCCATTTGCACAGCTAACTGTATCACAGGGAGCAAGTAAGAAACATATGCATTTTCATGAAGCCCCTGGCTGAAACTTCATCTAGAAGGTCAAGCCTTTAAGTAAATAGACAAAGACAAATTAAACAGAAGAAAAAAAATTTCTTTGGCACAAAATCAAATGCATGCAAAAGCCAGGGACAGCTTGAGAGCCAATTTCATGCTAATATGAAAACACTATTGAAGTATGATGTTTTATAAAAGATTTTCAGAGAGGTACTTTCACATAGTTTGATGGATTTTGAAGATAAGTGTTATTTATCCCCATTTCACAGATAATGCAAATGAATGTCATGAAACTGCCTGTCCCAGGATATGTTGGATTAAAATAGTGTTGCTTACTCCTTTCTCTTCATATACTGCCATATACTATGGCTCGGTATGCTATAGCTTGCAAAGCTCTGGTCAGAACAAAGACATTTTTTCTCCCAGGCATTTATGAAAATTTGATAAGTTTTTGTGCTGAACTCTCTCTGTCTTTTATTAAAGACAATTCATGTTAGGAATCTATCACCATGCCAGCTACTCCAGGTAGCTGTAAACCATCCACTTGGTATATGAGAATTATGACATACATATTCAGTGCATTTTATTGAGTACTTTGGAAATCAGATGCACTTCAGGAGTAAACTAGAAGGCAAGAACAATCTGGGAACAAATCTATCTGGGGCAGTAACCTGCCTTAAGTCTTCTCAGGAGTACTGGAGCTTGAAGGAGATGATGAGGCAATCACTAGTAAATTCAGCATGTCCTTTCCCTCCTTTGACCAGGTCCGCTCTTGAGAAACAATGCAACTTGGCTTCTGCTTTACCCAAGATAGGTATATTTGAAAGTTTGGTTATTTCATGAAGGAACAGTTGAAAAGTTTCTGGCAGTTGCATCACTTAAACTCATTCTTCCTTCCCTTTCCCCACCAATTTTAGTAAAAAAGAGGAAGTTTTTTCTAATGTGCTCTTTCATGTTTTCCCCTGGCCTGAACGCTGATCTCCTGTTGAGACACAACTGCCACATTCCTCTTTTGCAATGCTAACAGAAGAACAGTTACTCAACTACAAGTTCTCTGGAAAAATGCTGAAGGTACTGTGAGGCAAGGTCTCACACTCTGAAGCCACAAATGGATTGCACAAGAAAAAAAATTAATTTCTTCACATACAGTTCTTGATTAATAGCAGTCTAGCCTGCTGTTGCACTAGTGACGTCCTCAAAGGCTCTTGACTTAGAAATACAGCAGATAACAAGAAGATACCCACCTGCTCTGCACAATCAGTTAGAAACATAACATGTTTCTTCTATAAGGACCCTTTTTCGAACATGGATAAATAATTTATAGCAATTGTCAATCCTTTCTGAGCTCCTACTCCATGTCTTGCAGTAGCTGCAAGTTGCTGCTATTCATTTTCCTCCCCTTTTTATACTAAGACTGCAACAGGGAAGGTGATCAAAGAAAAGGAATACTTTTGGGCCAATATCATAGCTTCAGAGTGGGCATTTGATTCATAAACCTTGTTTTATGTTATGCAGAGACATCCATCTTAATTGTTATAGTTTTTTGCTGGGAAAGCATTTTGAAGTTCAGAATAACCTTTACAGGGAATAAAAACTGGTCCTAGGAGCTAGTTAATATTTTTTTACTCCAATATTAGAATGTTTATTGTGCTTTAATCCCAGCTGACAGCTAAGCCCCAGGCAGCCACTCGCTCACACCCCCACAAGCAGGATGGGGGAAAGAATGAGAAAAATAAAAATAAAAAAGGTGTGGGTTGGATACCAACAGATTAAGAGGTAAAGCAAAAGCCACACAAACAAATAAAAGCAAGTAATGAATTAATTCCCTCCTTCCCAGGAGCAGGCAGGTGTTCAGCTCTTGCAAAGAAAGCAGTGGATCATCATGGGTAACAGTGACTTGGGAAGACAAATGCCATCACTCCAAACGGTTCCCCTTTACTTCTTCTTCCTCCAGTTTCACGTATTAAGCATGACTCCATATGGTCTGGGATATCCTTGTGGTCAGTGTCAGTTGTCCTGGCTGTTTTTCTCCCAGTTCCTTGCACACCCCCAGCCTGCTTACTGGTGGAGTGGGGTGAGAAGCAGAAATGGTCTTCACGCTGTGCAAGGGTTGCTCAACAATAACTAAAACATCTCTATATTATCAGCCCTGTTTTCAGCACAAATCCAAAACAAAGCCCTACACTGGGGACTGTGAAGAAAATTAAGTCTCCTCCACAAGTATCTAAACCTGGTCAAGATTTAAAATTCTAAGACCTGCTGTACTAAATAGGTCTACACTAAACCTAGTATAGAAAAAGATGATTCATTTAGCAGGAACGAGCTTTCATTAGAATCACTGGAATTGCAGGAAATACTACAATTAGGGTGTTTTTTGTATATTCACTGTGATATTGTCTTTATTGGAATAATCAGTTCCGCTTATGCACATGGAAAAATGTTGGAAAGCAGCAAAATTGTTTATTTAGAGAGCTGGGACCACAGGCACTTGTATGGATCTTTCTTTACTTTGAAGAGTGGGAGAATTCTTAGAATCATAAGCAACAGAATAACCTGAGTTGGAAGGGACTTGTGAGGAGCATGGAACTCCTGACTTCACACAAACTAAAGTGTAAACTCTTGTCCAAAGATATCTTGAACGCTAGGCTTGGGGCCATGACTGTTTTCCTGGGAATCTCGCTCAATTGTTTGACCAATCCCTTAGTAAAGAGCCTTTTCCTAATCCTCAGTCTGAATTTTAAGTCATTTCCATGGACGCCAGAGAAGAGATCACCATCTCCCTTCCATTCATGCAGAAGGTTGCATTGTGTTGGCACAGCCTAGTCTTTGACAGCAGTGGGGCCAGAAAGATGTCTCCTGTGAGAAACTGCCAGAAGCTTCCACCATGTGTGGCAGATCCAATCCCTGATGGCTCTGAAGATGGACGTGCTGCTGGCCAAAGCTGGGGCAATGGGAGAGGTTGGTAATGCCTCTGTGATGACATATTTAAGAAGAAAATCCAAACTCACACAGGTTTTGCTTCCAGTCAGAAAAGAGGAGGTGTGAGGGAAACAACATGGAGACACCAAGGTCAGTGGAGAAAGGAGGGACAGGAGGCGCTCCAGGGACCAGAGCCGAGATTCCTCTGCAGGCCATGGTGAGACCAGGCTGAAGCAGCTGTGCCCCTGCAGCCCATGGGGATCCACGGGGAATGCAGAGATCCATCCACAGTCTGTGGGAGCCATGGGGAATGCAGAGATCAGTCCACAGCCCGTGGAGATCCATGGGGAATGCAGAGATCCACCCACAGCCCGTGGGGATTTATGGGGAATGCAGAGATCCACCCACAGCCCGTGGGGATCCACGGGGAATGCAGAGATCCACCCACAGCCCGTGGGGATCCACGGGGAATGCAGAGATCCACCCACAGCCCGTGGGGGAGGTGCCCACGCTGGGGCAGGTGGATGCCTGGAGGAGGCTGTGATCCAGTGGGAGACCCAGAGGAGAGAAGGGCCCTGGCTCCCAGGCTGGAGCAGCCTGTCCCTGGAGGACTGTCCCCCGTGGGAAGAGAGGCCCAGGGCGGCAGTTTTGGGAGCACTGTCTGCCCGTGGGGGCAGCTCACGCTGCAGCGGGGGCGGTTTGGCTGCTGCTCGGGAGAGTGGAGCCACGCCAGGGAAGTTCACGGAGAGCTGTCTCCCGTGGGAGGGACCCCACGGCCTCACAGGGGAAGGGCTCCTCTCCTGGAGCAGCAGCAGAAAATCTCGGTGATGAACTGACCAAAACCCCCGTGCCCTGTCTGCCTGCACTGTCAGTGGGAAGGAGGGAGGGGTTGGGGGGAGAAGATGTTTTAAGGGCTTATTTTACTTCTTATTATCCTCCTCTGATTCTGTTAGTAATAAATTCACTTTGTAACTTCAGTTGAGCCTGTTTTTGTCCTTGAAGTGTTTTCTCTGTTCCTTGTCTCACTCATGAAGCATTTGCTAATTTTTTTCCCCTCTCTGCTGCCCAGCTGTAGCAGCACAAATGATGCTTTAGGTTGGGTCAGTGTCAAATCATGACAAAGGTATAAATAGAAATAGGTCACCTCTCAGACTCCTCTAAGCAGGAGAAACCTAATATTCTCAGCTGGTCCTCATAAGCCATGTCCTGTAGTCCTTTCATCACCTTTGTTGTCCTTCTTTGGACACATTCTGATATTTTTATCTATTTGTTACATCTTGTAGAGGAAAACTCTACACAGTGTTTGCAGTGAGGACACATCAACAGCGGATGTAGTGGGAAAATGGATTTTGACTGGTCAGCTATACTGTGCTTAATGCAGCTCAGGGTACAGCTGGCTTTTTTGTGGAAATACTGTTTTTATCTCTTGTCCCCATTCACCTCAGAAATTACTGCTTCTCTTCGGGGAATAAAACAAAAATATGGTAAGATACCACAGCAGAAAATACCAATGGTTGTACTCCACTTTTATTCCTGCAGGCATCGTCCTTCACATATATTCATAAGTTAGTCTGAAAATACCTTACCATTTATTTACAAATCAGATTTACGGTGCTTCAGGCCAAATGTTTTGTAATGTCCAGCGACAAAGTGTATAACCACCAGGAAACTGTTTCAGTGATTCTCTGATCAGTGTCATCCTTTATAATAAATCCAACCTTTGCAAGAGCCCGGAGATTGCTGTAAATATATGAGAAATGTGTTGCTATCAAGGGACCATTTGTTACTTGAGAGGCAGCAAGATACTGAATTAGAAGAAGTTATGTCCCACTTAGAAGAAGTTATGTCCCATGTCATAGCCCATGTGACTTAGCTGAACATATTAAATTTAGCTAGCCTCAAGACTATCAGGTAAGCCAGGGAACTTCCTGCTGCTTTCCCTCTCACTAGGAATTAGGAGGAGCGATTTCTTGAGCTAGAAATCTGACTTTGTTTTTTGGGGATTCTAATACAATTCTCCTGGTTATTCATGAAGGTTGTTTCCCCTTTACCTCCACATATTATCAGCATCTACCACCTCCAAACTGTTGATTTCAGACTGCAAGGCAGGAAAATGGATGCTTATTAGCAAGTTCTTTTCTATTACTGGTGAAGGGGAGACAGGGGTTGAGAAGGTCAAACACAGTATTTTTTTCTCTGACATTACTAAGAGCAGGACTGACTGAGACCTACTTCAGGTAGTGGAAATTTTCTCAGATGCTGTGTAAGTTGGAACAATGTAAGGAAAACCATAATTTTATGTCTAGTGGTCTAGAAAAAGATAGCTGAAGTCTCCAGGCAGTGATAAAAATCTCTGAGATATGACTTGTATGAAAAATTATCCTTACATTAAGATAATAAATTTCTATCTGACCAATTTGATGGCCAGCCTTTCCACTGTTTGGGCTGTATTGTGCTGTGTAGTGACAAAAAGGGAGAATTTACAAAAACCTTTCAGTAATATAGGATTGTATTCTGTATACATAAGAATACAGAACACTTTCTTCTACTCTCTCAGGAACATAATAAATTCTGTGGTACTGTATGGGCTGATATATAAACTGCTGGCATTACAACAGTTTTTTACATTTTTTTTTCTGAAATCCAGTATAATAATTAGTATATTACCCCTACTAATTAGTTTAAATTTATGCTTTATCATAAGTAATTTCTCAATTTATTTGTTGAGAATTTGTTGTGGTTTATACATATGCTTCTATGTTTAGTTCAGTTATTAAAATAATGAAATCTGCATGTAAGAATGTTTGGGCTACTTGGGTTTAGTAGGAAAGGTCACTCACTGACAAAGTATAATCTGTTCTTATAGATCTCCCTTTAAGTGCTCCAAAACAGTGATATTATTGCTTTTTTAATATACAGTCCAAAACTTCTGACTTTCTTTGTGCTTACCACCTAAAAACTCATCACTTTTCCCTAGTGATCTGTATTCTCCGAACATTTCTGGAGCCTTTCCAAAGCCTTCTAGTTGTCTCTCTGTGGTTCTGTCCAATAAACATGACCTGGTCCTATTGGTTTTCTTCATTAACATCTTAAAATTAGCCCTACTAGCTTAGTGGAGCTTAATCTTACTGAGATGAGCTGATCTTCCTGTTTTTCTTTATGAGTTAATTTATTCATTAGAAATCCAAGGCATCCACTGAAGAAAGTCGGAGTTGTTGGAAAAGTAATGTTTGATTATGGCTTGGATACCGTATTAAAATTCAATTAAATTATTTACTGGAAATAAAATATTGGAAAACTATTGTTTCGAACTTGAAATAGCCCTAGTGATCTTGTTGACTAAAATAATATGTTTATGTATTACATGCAAAATAAAGCTTGTTTCTACAAATGGTGCATGAAAAAATCCTGCTAAAATTAAACAATCAAAGAAGGTGAGGTGTGACTTTATGCAGTAAACTGATTGAGGAAAGAAGAGAAAACAGCAGGACTCTGCATGAAGCAAATTAATTCATGCTAGAATTTCATTCTTGTGGAGAAATTAAGTTGCCCACTTCCTAACCAGCACAGCTCCCTGCCATGTAAATTCTTTACTTGTATTTAGTCTTGCATTTTTAGTATAATTTGTTCTATATGGAAGTCCAGATTTAAACTTCTACATATTTTACATTTTCTTTTTTTCAATTATTCTACAAGAGTATTTTTTCTTTTTATTACTTTGAGGAAAGTGCCATACAGCTACCTTAATTCCTTTTTCTTACTGTTGAGGAAGAAATTTACAATTTACTCTTGTCCCCTGCTTTATTTTTTTTTTCTGTTTATGTTCCATAGATGTAATGCTTGAGACTTTGCAACTCGTGCATCTATGAAACACAATAATACTTCATCCCTTTTGAGGGATAAACATGAAAATACTGTATACCACTTGAAGAGTAAATCAAAACCACCAGCTTTGAAACAATATATAAAACTAAAATTCAATCAAGGACAAATCTTCAAGACTTAAGACACAAACAGATAATGAGCTAATTTAAACATTAATTCAAACTTTTTTTTTTTTTTTTTTTTAAGTAAGTTTGGAACTGAAAAATGTGTTCTAGATTTTAAACTAGCATTTCCACGTATCATTAATACAGTGAGATTGTGCCTGGAGCACTGGACTTATTTTCCTGCATCCAACTAAGTCTTTAAATACGACAACATGAGTTCCATCCATTCTTGTGAAATGGTAGGCACAAATGCAGACAAAATATAAGTACCCATTATATGCTCTATAGGAAGTCTGGAATAAAGCACTTTGGAAATGGTGTCCTTGTTACCCTACAAGCTAAAATACAAGTTTTCTACTGTATACATTTCTTTAAGTTTTCTTTGTTATAAGATGTTCTTAAACATATTATGCATCCAGTTTTTGTCATAACATAAATTGTTATGATAATTACTTGGAATTCATAACCTAAAACCCCTGTAAAACAAGGTAATATTTCATCTGACTGAGAGATAGAAAGCCAATGAAGATTTTTTCAGAACCTCATTTCCAGAATCAGGTCATGGTTAAGAAGGATGTTCTTGGTGTGTTTTGCTGAGCTGGAGCCAAAGTTCTGTCCACAAGCTTTAATCTCGGCGCTGTTCTGAGTGCAGGAATACAATGCAGCAGAACTGGCAGCAGACATTGTGAGGTTTTCATTATTCCAAATGGACGTAATTTTTAATTGATTCTTTCTGAGAAGCTCTCATCAGATTTATATCTCTGAATAAGAACCCTAACATAATCTGGCCTTGAGCCAGCACATTAAGCTTCATCTTAAAACCTTATTCACGCCTAACTCTGAACACCTCAGCTCCTTGTTGATAGTACATTATGGAAAGTCAATTATCTTGTAGCCTGGAGAGGTAGTTCATCAATACAAGGATGATATACGTTATGGCATATCACTGGAATGTCTAATTTGGAAAAAAGTCTTTGAGACTTCTATGCTTGTATCTATCTTTGCCACTGCATTTCTTTTAGTATTTTGTACCTCTCTTTTAAGACTCAGCATTGTCATTCTGTGTCTGGAAAGATCTAAACCTACCAGAGGAATTTTGATTCTAATGTGTAGTTGTAGCTGAAGCTTTTAGACATCTATCTAAGCTAGTATTAATACATACAACTTGCTAAAGACTTCCATAGTGGTTGCAGTTTGTTTTCAACTTATTCACCTCAAACCTTCTTCTGGGTAAGCTATTTTTAAAAATTTCCCTTATCTAGGAGAACTGCCTTCACCATTTTTTCCCCCTTTCTGTGGAAGAAAAATGAAAAATTGGCATTCTAGACCTGGTTTTCCACTTAATTCTTCTTTTGACAAGTTAGCACGTGGACAGCTCCAAACTGCTTCATTGCCATTATTCATGACATGCTGAGGGTAACTTCAGCTAGGGTCTCCTTCCGTTCTGACAAGCAAAAATCAAAAAAAATCCAGATGATAAAGTTGATATTGCTAATAAATTGACAGTGATTTTGGAAGATTTCTAGTCTCAGTTCTGTTTAATTCACTCACTCTTGCACATGCAAAACTTGTGTATAGTATTTTCTATCTCATGAACCGAATTCTTCAGTATGTCTCTAAAACACAGACCCTGCCCACTCTATAACAACCTTAAGCCTATTATGGTACTATCTAATATTAACTCAATTGGTAGAAGTCTTAAAGCCTTTTAAAAATGCTTGTGATGTCCCCACTATCAAAACACATTTTGAGCTCTATTAAGTATACTTATCTAGTGTATAGCATACTTCTCTAGTGTATCAGCCCAAATTCCTTCTTCTGGACTCCTTATCTCCATATAAATTAATTAAATTGACAAACTTGTTGTGCCAGTGGCCTTTATAGTGCTAAGTCACTGTAGCAGAGAACTTCAAGATCTGTACCTGAAATGCTGCCATTCTCTGATAAATAGATGTGGTTTGGCTTACTTTGTTTGACATTGTTTTTCTGCCTGTTCGGTTGTACATACATGCATGCCTAAGTAGAGGAACACAGTGGATGAACATGCATTGTCAGGTGCATATTGGACAAGTCAGGAATTCTATGAGATTTGACTAGCACTGCTTATTCATTTAATTTAATGTCTGGTCATCTGTTCATGTCATTTATTTCAGGCTTAGCACCCTATCAAAATTTATAGTAGAAAAGAAATACACTTCAGAAACTGAGAAGGGGCCCCAAATTTTCACAAAGAGGCAAGCTTCCAAAATGACAAGGACATATTACAAAGTTCTTGTAGTATGTTCTTGTCATTTTGGAAGCTTAGATCAACAGTATGAGTATTAAGTTCTGCATGGTTCCCTATACTAAATGCTCATTCATCATTTCACTAATGACGTGCATGCTTCATCTTAGTGATCCAAAAATTCAATTGAATATTGTGATGCCATCAGTCTCTGCACTTAGACATCAGCATCTTGACATTCAACAAACACTGCTCAGAAGTACCTTGAATTATCCTGTGACAACAGTCTATGCCACGAGCTGGTTTTAAAAATATACTAGAAAAATGAATGTGCCAGCTGCAAGCACTAGGAGTGCATCAGATGCAGTGGATAAAGCCTTAGGAAAAGTGGGGAAGGGAGTATCATTGCTGTATTAACTGCAAGTTTGTGGATTATTAAGAAATGCTATTATCTTGGGCATTTCCTCTTAGTCATGGGTAAAAGTGCAGTGCTGTATAGAGTATAAGACATGACTACAAAGGTAATCTCTGATTATGAGGTATTTTAGTACAAGGATCACAAAATTTGAAAGTGAATTTTTGATGCCATCTTCCATATTTTAATAGAAGAATTTCAGAATTCTGTCCCAGATTCTTCTACAGATGTCTGCAGTATTTCCAGGATAGCATCAAGCAAAACTGTAAAATAAATGTCATCTTTGATTGTCTATAAAAATTGAGTTGTTTCACAAAAACATTCCTTACTGTAGTTTACATTTGATTTTGAGAAAATACATCACTTTACTTTCAGAAAAACATGCCATCTATTAAAAAAAAAAGATTATCAAAATATCTTTATGTATTCTAAAGCTATTGCAATCTTATTTGCTTTTCATTCCATTGAAAATGCTTTTGCTTCTCAAACTGCTGCAAGAGACATTTCAATTACAGGTATGTCCCTGAAGTGGCTGCACTTCTGTAGAGAAGAAGCAATTCATAAATAATGCACATTACTTTCAGTCATGGGAAAGGGAAAAATATAGGTAGTGCTATTATCATTCCATGCGGGCCTACCTAGAGTGATATACTTCTGTTGCTGTAAAGTAGATCTCCAAATCTGTACTGAGTAAGTACTTCTTTTTATTATGTTTGTACATGCTCATTCTTGAGCTAGGATGAATCACTGAAGCTGTTTCATCTCCTAGTCATCCAAAGGATTGGTTTCTTTGTTATACAGCAGAAAATATGAAACTCTTAGGATGTCAGAAGAAAAAAATGCATTCCACCTAAAAGTAATTGAGCTAATTTTATAATGACTTGACTTCGTGTGCTTGGGCTATTTTATGCTGAAGAATCTTAAATATATAACACCACCACTGCCCCACTTCCCAATTGTATCAATATAAACTTTGTGGTTTACTCAGCAGTTCCAGAAGAATTGGAACAGGAAGTAATCCAAACATTTGATGATTAAAACAACCAGAAGGACCCAAAAATCTCTTCAAGTCTTAGAAGTTAATGAACTTATCGTAAGACTGGATTTATTTGTTTTACTGTTCCCAAATAAGCCTTGAAAACATACAGCAAGAACACCTGATGGATGTTTGGATGTTTCATTTCTGAGATACAATTTTTATTACCACATTACTCAACTCATCCCTTTGTCTTAATTAAAGCTCATCCCTGCTGTTCTTGGTGTGCCATCTAATGTTTTTATGAGATATTTCATGTCATAAGCTACTCTCATAGCAAAAGGCTGTCTTGTTCATAATCTGAAAGTAAAAGAAGAATTTCTATGTTAATTTATTGACTTAGCAAAAATTTTTAAGACAAGGAAAAGTGTGAACTTGCTAGAGAAAACTGAATCCACTACACTATTAAGAGAGTTATATGGCAATTTTTGTAGTGTAATTGAAAAATAGAAAGTATTGGCAGACTAAATTTTTGGTACAGTAAACCCTGAAAGAAATTTCAGTCATGACCTATATGAAAATAAAACTTCATATTTGTCAGCTGTTATACCTCTAGAGAACGAGCAGCAGGATATTTTTGCTGAGGACATTATAACTTGAATAATACAAATTTTCTTCAAGAATATTTGGAAGGGTAATGAAAAAAATTATATTTAAATACAAGCAAAAATTGATGTAAAATTCATTGAACAGCCTTGCTTTTCCTTGCAAGAAGGCAACAGCAATGTTTAGTGGCTGCACATTTTCCTCTGGAATGATGGCCTGTGTGAGTCACTTATGCCATTGATGCCTTGGGGTGGCTATCTAGGAGAGATATTAGACAGGATTAAAAGAATAAAGTGGGTGTTTATTAAAGGCCTTCAATAGGTACACCTTGGGCAGTGCAAAAGCCTTGCAGAGGCTACACCCAAGAAGGACAAGATGGTCACGAGTTTCACAGACATGTATACTGGCCTTTTTGCATACCAGAGGTTAATTGTCCAATTATCGTTTCAGGTAATGAAGTCATATTCCCCTGGTTTGCTTTCCACTCAATTCACTTCTGTTTATTCTTAATGGAGACTGAGGCTGAAGGTGTCCTTGGTTCTCAGGCCTGGAAGGATTATTTTGTCTGACAAAAATGTGAAGGGAGCTTACTAATACTCTATATAGAGTTCAGAGTTATACACTAATGCAATAGAGGATCTATTTATATATAGAGGAATATTATAAAATATTCCTCTATATGTATATTACTCTCTCTATATATATATAATAAAATATAAATTGAGGAAAATTATAAAAGCTAAAAAAATTAAGGCACCACCATGAGCACTGAAAGCCCTGACTATCCCTGCCTGGCCCCCCTGAGGCTCTTGTCACCTGTCCTCAGCCCAGAACCCTGTCTCAGGCTCAGGCTCAGGACTGACAGCCTCTGCCCAGCAGTGCCACAGCAAGGACCTTGTCTGGCTGAGAAACAGGACTGTTGTTTGGTGAGATTAAACTGGAATATTCTGTGCTGTTGATTCCCTCTCTGCAGCATGTTAGAGATGATGAAGACATGTCCTTGTCTTCTGGAGGCTTCTCAGTGGTGCCAAAGACAGCATTTTATTTCTGGAGAAGGGTCAGAGTGGATAGAACTCACTTACAGTTGTCACGGAAGGAAGACAGAACACAAATGAGAAGGAACTGGTGGATAGAATGGTGGAAAATGGAGGTTATTTTCACTGCTGTTCCTGGTCTATTTCCTAGAACACAATTACACCATCTGTTTCTGTGAAGGGATGCTCTGCTTTCCCTCTCATATCCCCATGGGTACTCTACTAGTCTTGACCTCCCCTTCAGCAGTAGCACTGAAGGATGCCAGATGTTTTCCTACTCCAGGCAATTTGCTGCTTTACTTTTGGCTTCTGCCCAGAGCTGCCCTGTTTTCCTGGCAAAATATTCCCATTTTCTCATCTTTTCAATGCATTCACAATAGGTCACCACAAACACATGATGCTTCTCCGTGTGAGAAGCTCTCTTTATGCGCTGTCCACTGAAAGCCCTGAAAAGAGGTAATCAGTTACTCACTCATCCTGGATGCATAAGTAGGGAGTAATTATTGAAAACTCTTCATCATATTGTATCAACAATAGCATGGTAAGGTAACAGAAAAGGCCTTGTCTCAAAAATGGTCTCCACATTGTGCAGGGAAGAAGATAAACAAAATTTTGACTGATCAGTGAAAAAAGTTGCGAGCTCCAAATCTCCATTACAGCTGGGAAAGCAGATGGTTCTGGGTTTGTCATTGTGGAGGTGTGGTGTAGCTGGTCACTGCACCTGAAGTTCTTCATGGGCATTAGGAAGGCACCTGGGCTAAGCACGTCCTGGCATGTACATGGTGCAGCTGGATTACTGGAGCTAGTTACTGTGCCATGGTTTTGTTCATGTTTCATTTCTTCCTTATGCTGCTACAAAATCCTATGGAAATAAACAACAGTGTTTCCTGCTTTAAACAAGGCAAGAAACTTTCACAGTAAAAACTCAGATCAGCAGCTCAGCAAGCGAGATATGAGGAACTACCAGGAGGATGCTGCTGGAGCTGGGAGAGGCAGTGGAGCAGGCAGGAAGACAGAATGCAGCTGCACAGAGCTGGCAGGCAGGGGACAGCAGTGACAGCAGCCAGGGTCACCCAGCAGGACCACTGCACAAGGATAATAAGGCAGGTCCAGGGTGGGTCACTGTCCTGGTTTAGGACAAATTAGGGGAAGGTCTCCAGAAGGAGCCCCCCAGAAAAAAAACCTCCACCACCCCTTCCCCCCCCAGCTCTGGGTTTGAGAAGGAATTCCTCGGAGGAGAAGTGGAAAAAACCTATTTATTGACAAATAAACAAAGACACTCCCCAACACAAAGGAAAAGAAAAATACTCAAGCAGTTGCTGTGAGGGGAGGGCGCAGAGCTTCTGTTTTCAGGCGTCGAGGACCCCCAGACACTCCCAGGTCAGGGCCGGGGCCGGGCCAGGGATCTGCGTGGGGGGGGGGGGGGGGGGGGGAAGAGAGAGAGAGAGAGGGGAGGAAAAAAAAAGGGGACAAAAACAAAAGCAAAAGCAAAAAAAAAACAAAGCCAGAAGCAAAGTAAAGCAAAGCTAGTAGTAAAGCAAAGCAAAGCAAAGCAAAGCCTGCAGCCAAGCCGAGCTAGCAGCAAAAAGCCCAAAGCCAGTAGCCCCACCGCGGCAAAACACCCCACCGGGGTGGGGGGGGGGGCAGCTGTCAGACATAACAGTGCAGTACATAGAGATAAAGCTGCACGATTGGGATAGGAGGCGCCGTCAACCCAGGACATTCACACAGCTGGGTGCAGGGACAAGAATGCAGGGTTACCTGCAGGATAGCTCAAGCCAGAGACTTTATCCAGAATATGATGCAGCTCCTGGGAGAAGCAGGGACAGTGTCCCATGGGGCTTGTCACAGTTCCTGCTCTGCAGCTCTGCTCCCAGCAACTTGGGAGCACAACTGCACATATGAGCACATATCAGAGCTGTCATGAGCACAAATGGACAAGCCCTGAGGAGAGGGGACGGGTGGGTGGAAGGCGGTAGCAGTGTCTGGTAGTGCACTGGAGGTCAACAGTGAGTGCCAGTGTTTATCCAGATGTTGTGCCTCAACAACAACTATGGTGCAAGAGGTCCATTTGTGAACGTATTAACAAGCTGATATTGAGAAAGATAATATCATTATTTTTGCAAATGTTTGCAATTCTCCAGGATGGATTTTTCAGTAGTCTCAACTTCCTGTACAGTTTCACAGATGGTAGAAGACTGGGGAGTGTCAGGAGCTAAAGGGAGGAATTTGAGGAATATTAAGGAGGAAATGAAAATTAGACATAAATCTTGGCAATGTTTTCATGTCTTTAATGTATAAATTAAATACACCATGAAGTAGGGATAGTTAATCAAATCCTCTTAGGTTGGAATTATTGCCAATTAGTTCTTTTTCAAAAACTGATACAGCTTTTTCAGAATGTGATTCTTGTAAAGGACAGCCATTAAAGGTGTGTTGTGGAAGGAATTCTGCCCACCAGACCTAAAGCAGTGTCTTCTGCTCCATGTAGGGTCAAATGGTGATTTTTCACAGTATAAGTCACGGTGGTGGTTTCATTTCTTGTCTACATCTTCTGTATCCTTTTATTGGTTAGTCTGACTGGTAGACAATAAAATGCTTTTTCCTCCACTTGATTTATATCTATGACTTGAAACTTTCTGCCCAAGCACAACAAATTCTTCTGCATTTAGAATACTTAAGGCTGGTTTATATAAAACCTACTGAGTGAAAACACAACATATTCATTCTCAAATCCAATAATTCTGTAAGTTGTTAAAGAACGTTCTGAGAAATATTTATGCATTATGAGGCTTTCAAATGCCTTCTTGTAATGAATATGCAAAGGACAACCTACAGGCTTAATTTTGTGGGTGGGATGATATATTTGGCAATTTAATCAAATATATAAGTTGGCAGATAATGAAATTGCATTTCTAAAAAGATAAGGTAGCTTCTTTCAAGAGTCCTTCTTAACTGGCTACTTCATCTTTTTACTTACTGGTCTTCAGGTTGCCCTTTAAATCTCAGAGAAATTAAAACTGAAATAATAAACTTAGTGTCTGAATAGTTATATTCTTTAAAAGCTATAGCCGAGCTGTCTTCTTAACATAAATATGTTGCATGCAGATCTGTTTAATGTTTCACTAGTATATAATTTTAATGCAGAGTAGCTTCTTTACAGGGAATTCAGTCTGTCACTGGATGTTTAAATTTTCAGTGTCTGTTGTCATGGCAACATGAATTGACTCTGGTACCCACTGTGCTCAACATAAATTAATTTAAAGTCATAGTATCTTTCTTTTCGCTAGATTTATTGTGGTAAAAAATAGCTATACTGGAAAAAGAATTAAAAATGCAATAATTCTCACCTAATTATTAGTTTTACTTTCAGTATTCAATAAATTGATCTTTATTAATAATGTATGTATGGAAAAAAATTTCCTCCATTTCTTGTGGAACCATACTTTTCAAATTTAAAACTGACACATTTTAACCATTCTTTACATTTGAATTCTTGTGTTTTCAGTTATAGTTCCATTGCTCTCAAATATGTGCACTGAACTGACAAGTAAATTTTTAATGTTTAGGATTTCCTCTAATTTCCTGATTCTTTTTGCAGTACTGTCATGCTTCTACAAAAACTGCTAACTAATGTTTTATGTTTAATTTTATCCTAATATGCTCTATTAGAAAAATCTGTAAAATACATATATAAAAAAGAATTGGAGAGAGTCATGTCTTGATCCCTTGGGATCCTCATGGTTCTAAAGAGGATTAAGAAGATACATTAAATGCATGTTGTAAGAGACAGAATATTGTTCCAGCAGGCATAACAAAATTATTTTTTCCTCTTGATATTTGTAAAGTCATTCATAGCCTAATCTATCCTCTACATAAAAACAATAGCTCTTGATGTATAGTATCATGTAGAATTTCTCAGTGCAGGAGACTCTCAATCACTGTTTTACATGACATTGACATTTTAAAAAAATTCTGTGGTTTAACCTCCCTGATACAGGTAGATGTTACATGTTTCATTGCTTATGTTTTCCACAGTACAGTCCACTTCTCAGAGGACTAATGCTGAAACAGTTATTTGAAAGAGTTATGTTTCAGGGTTTTTTTATGTTGAAAAGGTTATTTAATGATTTTATAAACAGCGTGAACAAAATGTCATCCTTTCTGAAAATGCAGGCACCTCAAAGAAAATTCAGTTTGAGTAAAGTGAGTGTTTTGTAGGTAATCAAAACATAATTTTTCACTATTTTTCTGGAGATATGAAAATAAGGACATGGTTCTGTTTGAACAATCATCTTCCGGATATTGTGTTTTACATAATGAAACATTTTACACTGCAATAAAACTTGTTGTTCAGATTCTATTTAATTTCTGTGTGGAAAACACTGATTAACATTTAGGGCTTTAAAAATTGCTGCTGAAATTCAGATGTTAATGTCTAGTTGTGTCTCTATGTGCCTAGCAATTGTAACATTGCCATATTGACACATACTGTAATGAGACATTTAAGAAAACAGAAATCTGCTGCAGCTCTGCATGACTCATTTGCACCAGCCTCACACATTCATTAATAACCCAGCAGAGAGAGCAAATCCCAATATAAGGCTCCTCTGGGGATTTGGGTTGCTGCATTTCCTATAAAAATCTTAATGGCTGCAAACTCTCCTCATTTGGATTAAATCTTCCGAACACCTCTGTTTCTTAATGAGTATGCTGCCATGCACTGTGTTAAATCTTTTGTAATGAACTTGAAAGGAGAAAGACTCAGATCACTACTCTCATCTGTCACTGACAGGACAATTACAGTCTTATAACTGACTTCATTTGTAGTGTGCTTGATCCAAACTGGAAGTGAAATACAATATTCTCATTCCTGAGTTACTGAGGGAGGTTTTCCTCCCAGTTCAGAGAGCAGTAAGTATCATAGAGTTCACAATAAAGATATAGAATCACAAAGGTGTGTTCTTACACAGATGTGTATCTCAGTATCACATCAATAAAGTATTGCAAAGCACAGAGCTTTATTTTCAAGTTCACTGCTGAAACCTGGTTGCTCAATGATGAACTCAGTTTGTCTGGTCCCTCCTTTCCTGGGTGAGAGAACCAGTTCTTTAGTGTCAGCCAGGTCTGGTAATAGGGATTTACAAGCTCTCTCAAAACACCATATAATCCAGTATTTTATATTATGTTGCATTACATTTTAAAGCACCTGTCTGATTAGAGAACTTTCAGGTGATTAAGTTGATATTTTTCTTTAAACTGCTTATTAACCTTAAGTTATCTTTCTGTTACAAGCATATGTAAAGGTGATATTTCTATAAGACAGGAAATTGTAATACTGAAACACTCCTTTTACTACAGATCTTATTTTACTAAATTACTATTTTCATACAGCCAAATTTCCTTTTCAAGAGCAAGGATGATTTATGTAACTCCTGGCAAATAGTGTATAGCTTATTGCATGCTTAACTTCACCAAGGAGACAATAAAAACAAATTAGTAATAAAATCTGTTGCCTGTTAGAAAATGCATAGCATATGCCTCCAGAAGAATTCTTTCTATAATTTCTTTTCACAAGCAGAGAGCAGAGTCCAAGGCTTTTCCAGAAATACAGAATGCTATTTCTAGGAAAATATTGTAAGTTTACTTTTTTAAATGGCTAGCAAAATTTCCTAAACAAACCATTCTGAGTGTCCTTGCTATTACCCTTGATAAACTTTTCCCCAACCACATGTATATTTGAATGTATGCCGCTAAATCACATACCAGAAATCAAACTTCCCCTAACAATTTTCACTTATTTGAAAAGCCAAGATTTTCCAAACCATGGTTTAGTGAGGCTTTTTTGTCTGTTTCCAGAGACTTTATAGTGGTTGATGTTATATTTTCATGTTCTTACAAAAGAACAAAAAAACCCAGAACAAACCAAGCATAATAATAAATACTGATGGTTTTGCCTTAGGTCAAGATTACCGAGTTTTGTAGTATTCCTAGTTTCTCCAACAGTCATTGAAAATGTTTTAATTACTACCTAATATTGGTTTGTTCTGATATTTGAAGCATATCAACTAAAGTGAAAAGGACAATTCAAATTCAGATGTAAGACACCAAATTTATTTACAACAAATAAAGTAGTTTGCCTGACCATAACAGTTCCTTCAGAAATTCTTGAAATTTGTGTTTGTTTTCGCTCTGATCTTTTTTGGACAGTTGCTGATTTATCTTTAGTCTCTTGACAAAGTTCAAATGGTACATTCTTCTTAATCCTGAGCTGCATTTTCACCCCAAAAGTCAGTGAACACAGAGAGAAATCATAACACTTGCTGCTTGCTTTATGGTCTGACTTTTCATGGAAAGAAAAAAGAAGTGTCATCTTGAATTTACTATGAGTTTCCTGGGTTAGTTTGTCTGGTGTGCTACAATTATGTGAGCAGTGTAGTCAGGAATGCATTTAATGCCTCAATGAGTTGAATACTCCTAGGATAGTAGTCCAAGTTCTTTCAGACATGATTCAGAACAATATTTTCATTTTATGAAATGAAAAAAATAACCATATAAAGTATGGAACAAAACAAAAACCCAAACAAGCAAACACCACAACAAAAACCAACCAAACAACCAACAACCCAAAACCAAAACCACCACCCCCTCCACTGTCCCCCCATCCCCCTCCCAAAAAAAAGAAAGTCTGCAACTGTAAAATCAATAGATGTGGGCAGGAGGCAGGGGACTCCTTGTGTGTTTCAGAGTAACATGTGCAGCAATACCTTTCCTGTTCATGTTTGACTTCTGTGCACTGAGATTCAGGGTCTTGTTTGAACTTTCTCTACCCTATGAAATCAGCATTTATTTCAGGAGAATGCATTTTACTTTCTTCACTACAAGGTGAATTTTCCTCAGCATTCTTTCTACTCACTGAATCTGAAATTCATTTACATCAAGAATCTCTTGAAACACTGAGTTATTTCCATTTTAAAGGGCTTTTGTACTGTCAGTATGATGGAAAAGGTCAGAGTACAAGTGAAAAATCAAGGCTAGTAGATTTCTGGAAATCTTGCTTGTGTCTTTTAAAGTGATTATCAATAAGAAGGGAAAGTATTACCACCAGTTTTTTGGTTTTTCCCTTCCAAATACTGAAATTTACAAAGTTTATAAGACTTCTAGAAGAAGAAGACTGCAAAATTATTTTGAATTAATTATTTTGAATTAATTAGAAATTATTAATTATTAGAAACAGTTTCAGTACTTTCAAACTGAATGACCTGCATTAATAAGTATCAGTTTATTTGAAGTAAAAATTTCAAAATGAAACTTTACTCACGTTACATATGGATTTCTGGCAGTGGGAACAGTTAATACAATGAAAATGGATAAAAACCAGGAAAGTCCCATTTTCAGTTTATATGAGCTACTGTTCACCCTTAAAATTGTGATGGTAAGTCTTCTGTACTGAAGATGTGAACCTGGGCCCACCACAGACTGCAGAACTCACACTGAATTCATAATCAAATGACCAGCACTTTTCCTAAAAAGCTAGCTTCACATAGCTATTTTTATCAGAGATCTCTTCAGTTTAATTGGCAGCACTAAGATAAATAATGCAACATCATTTCCATAGGGAGATTGTTCCACAGTCTTGCAAACCCTCTGCTCAGGAAATTTTTCCCAGTGAGGCAGCATGTGTTTCCTTTACAGCCATATTAAAGTCTTTCTATGTCAGTCCTTTTAAAGCATTGTTTAATGCCAGGCTATTGTCACTGACATTTACAGAAAATATGAAGACTCAGTGATTTTTGTAGAAAGCCTAAGAGAGGTAGATACCTATTTTTTATTCATATACTTTAGGAGAAAAATGTGATTGGTAGGAAAAAAATCAGCAGACCAAACTATATCCCTATTTTTTGTCCCAGTTCTTTGCATGCCTATGAAGAACTGTTTGTTGTCTTCTCTATTGCTTTCTTTCATGGCAGTTGTAAAACTTTATTATTCAGACAAGACAATTTAGTAATATTATCTATAACTAACATCCAGATTCTTGAATACCAGGCTTGTGTACAAATAAAATGAAGATTTTTGTTTCAATAGAGACATTGCAATACAAATAGCTGTAAATCATGTGGAAACACAAATACTTAGCAAACCTTTAAATTCCATAGAGAGCAGATTCTGGAATCTTACTAGGATGTATCTGTAACACAATTGAGCACATATTTACATAGAAATCTCTTAAGCATTAGCTCTACATAAATAATACAACAGACCCATGTGAATAATTTGAAATAGTTAAAGCAGATGGGGAGTATCTGTATGCAGCTATGCTGCAAAAGTGTAGCTTAGACCTGATAACACCAGGAAAATGACAACATCTTTGGCAAAGAAAGACAGCATTCAGGATATCTTAACGTCAAGTGTCGGAAGCTTTTACAGTTATTTTGAGTAGAGAAGCCTCTCTTTGCAGCAAATACTATATGGAGGAGTTTCCTGTAGGCATAGTCTGGTCAGCAGTAAAAAATTGTCACTGCAATGTATCCAAGTTCAATGATTTATTTTGTTTTTTAACTACCTTCACTGACAGAAGCAATTAAAATGAAATTACATCCCAAGCACAAATGCCCACTCTTTGGAAACACTTGTATCTTAGTGTTTATTTAGTGTTTATGTTCATTAACTGTTTGGCTTTCTTGGCTTTCATCCAGCAGGAGAAGACTGTTATCCTGGGACAGGAAAGTATAATAATTACATTATCCCTTAATTAAAATATTGCATGTACTCCAAAGGTAAGTGTTGTGTCTGTCCTATCTTCAAGCTGAATTGCATGAGTGATCCTGTAATTCAAAACTACTATCTGTGTCATACTCCACTATCATGGTGGATCCAATCCTTGTTTTACCCAAGGCATTGAAAAAATACTTTTGCCAACTTCACAAGCACAGAAACAAAATCCAACTGAAAGGAACTGAATTTGCTGTCCAAATAGAATGACTATGTCTTTTACTGGTTTCTCATTTTCATGTTACTTTGGGTAGTATATTTTTCCAGAATACCAATCTCTCAATCTCACTCACCTATACAGAGCAAAAGCATTGCATCTGTCAAGTATCTGATTAAAAGACATACAAATAGCTTTTCTGTTTCCACTGGGACTGAAACGGACTGTTGCGTCCTTGTCAAGTTAAACAAACCAGCTAACACAATATTTATTGCAGTTTTGGTGGTATGGGAGATCACATGACCTAAGTAACTACATAATTTGTTGGGACCCACTAGTCAAAAATAGTCATGATTTGTAATGTAAATGTTCCTACTTATTCTAAATCTTATGATAGTTATAAAGTCTGTTACCATTCAAGATCAATGAAAAATATTTCCAAACAGAAAAACCATTTACACAATATTTAACACTGAATTATTTCAGAATATATGTACAGCAGAAGGAGATCTTTTCCATTCAAAAATTAGGTATAAATGTCTGTTGTGGTTTAAGCCCAGCTGGCAGCTAAGCAGCATACAATGGAATGGGGAAGAATCTTGAGATAAGAAGGGTTTAAATAAAGTAAAATATAAGAGTAATGATAATAAAAAAAGAAACAAGCAATGCTTGTTTTCAATACGATTGCAAATCACCTGCTGAATGATGTCCAGCTCATCTTTGAATCCCCATCAGTGTGTTATGAATGGATTAGGAAAGATGCCTCTGCCTGAATTAAGGTGCAAAGGAGACGATGTCCTGGAGTCAATGATACAGACTTAACTAACAGTAAATTTAAGGTAGAGAGATGGAAAAAAACAGAAAAAAAAAAACCCTGGTGAAAGGAAGGGAGAGACAGATCAGCAAAAGATAATCACCACCCATGGATCTAGCTGTGTCCTATTGGTCCCTTTTCACCCCAGGCTTTTTGGTGTTGGGGATGCCAGAGTTGTTCTTTATACAGTGCATGTTCTGGGAATCCACAGAGTAGTGGTACGTGCTGTTCCCACAACTTGGGGTGATATATATATATGAGCACTTGCTTCCTTTCCCACAGCTTGCCAGAGTGGGAATATTGGTCTGGATGCATTAACTAGGATATGTTAATTAGACCTCACCTCTGCCAGGCTTGGAATTAGCACCTTCCTCTTGCAAATTCCTGAAGTTCCTGCTGTGGTGGCTTATTTCATGGAAAGTTCCTTCTGTGGCCTTTTGAGACAGGGAACTGTGCTTTTTAAGTCCTTACATGACTTCCCTTCTGGGTAACTCCCCCATTTTGTATACTGGGCATGCCATTCTATGATTGGAATATCCCTTTGGCTAGTTCAGGTCACCTGTCCTGGCTGTTCTCCCTTCTGTCTTCATGTGCAGCTCCTCACTGGCAGAGAATGAGACATTGACAAGCCCTTAAGCACTACTTAGCAACAGCCAAAACATCAGTGTGCAATTAACATTATTCTCATAGTGAATCTGAAACAACAGCTACTAAAAAGAAATTAACTCTCTCCCAGAAGGATCTAGGACATCATCAGCCATCAATTTCCATCTATTGTTCTGTCTCTGATTCTCACTTAGAATGCCTTGTCACTTCCTGAAAGAAACATAAAATCTAGTGGTGAAATGCTGTAGTTATATGTTTGCAAAGATACAAACAATTGTAAGAGATAAATTTGCTTACTCATGCAGAGATACTTGTAAGTGCCTGAATATTCAGTTAATAAATGTGTTGTCATTTAGTATGTCTAAATATAGAAGATATGTCCATTAGTTCATCTGAAAATGACACAGTTATGTTAGTCACTGGCGTCAGAAGCCTTCTGAATCTTCTGTCAATCTCCTGGGTTTTGTTCTTTTTTCCTGCTTCTCATGCTGAGTCTTTATTCCCTCAGTAGATATCCAAAGAATCAGCCATAAATATTCCCTTTTTACAGCATGAGCTATTTTATCCTCTTATCCAGGATACTGCTTTTGAGGGCTTCTGCTGAGATATTGTGCAGCAGATAGATCTGTTATTTGAAGTCTCTCCTGTGTTTAATCTGTAATATCCAATGCAAGGGGTGGTGCTGGATTTTTAGAACTACAGGCTTCTCAAACTGGAGCCAGCTTGCAGTCATTAACGGTGCCTTAGGCTTAACCTGAGGCTAAACAAAGGCATGGAATAATTTTAGCAATAACACCAACAATAACCACAGCAATTACAATGACAACAATGATGATGATAATAACAATGGAAAATTATACCTGTAAACAATGGAAACATCTATAAGGAGCATGGTGCAATTGTTGGTAATTCCTAGTTTTGTCTAAGAAGATGTAAGACAATTAAGAGCTCTCAGATACTTGGTGACAGTCCAAGAACTCCTTTCAGTTCTGTACCACCAAAGAAATACCAGCTATTATATGAGATACGCTCAGTCTTCATTAATGCAGTTGACAGAACAAAAAAGCCAGTCACTGTCCCACATAGATAAGGAGAAGAGAAGCAGAGCATCCCAATATTATGTCATTGTAAAAGCTCTAACAGTTGTCAAGGATATTAAGGAGATGGCATACACTGTTCTGAAAACAGGCATCAGATGTCTGCTTTCATTCTTAACAATAACACTCCTTCCCACCCCCAAAAAATATGCTCCTTTAAGTTTCTAAAGATATCTCTAGAGGGCTTCCCTTTTAGACTGGGATTAATGATTCTGCATCTTACTTCTCAGTTACAGATTATAGTTTCTCTGTCTCTGTTATATCTTTGTAGGCTGAGTAAGGACCTGCCATGGATGGTCAGTTCCTGGCAACATTTTTGCAACAGTTTGGAAAACACAATTTGGGTGTTATGAGATGGAAATCGCAAGTCTCAAGGTCTGGATAAACTCTGAAATATCAATACAATTATTTAAATCAACTGAAATAATTTCTGTTACTCCAAGACTTCTTTTGCTTCTCCTTCCTTTGTTTGCATTTATTTCCTTCTTCTCAGCTTTTAACTGTTTCCTTGCTGTTTCTAACTTACATGGTTACAGCATGATTCCTGCTTTCCTAATATACCCTTCAGAGAAACGACCTTTGTGACAGATATTACTTTCAAAATCTTTCCTTTGTATCTATTGGTCCTGGTCTCTGAGAGCCTAAGAAAGACCAATTTAAAGAAATCGTGAAGGAAAAATACAGTGAAGATAAACCAGAGAAACTTTTTAAATACAAAATTCAGAATCCAAACATACAGCTTTAGAAAATCTGGAACCAAATTCAAGCTCCTTAGTTGAAGCCACTTTTTGAAAATTGTAATGAGCTTTCTGTGGAGCAGGATGGTATGTTATGATAATACTTTCTGCTCCACACATTCCTTTGAATGTTTACCCATATCCAGTAACTTATCTGCTAGGGCAATACCTGTTATGGAATCGGTATAAGTCTGATAAATTTCAGCATCGAGTTCCTCAGCTCACATTTTTAGAATCAGTTTACATACTGAGCTCTCCAAATATTTTATTTAACTAATATTTTTCTTCCCATTACATTGGTAAATATAGAATGTATTTTTAAAGCTTTTGCATTTTATTAGGAAAAAACGTACAACTTCTTCCTTTAAATGCTTTTCCCAAACCTGTGGACTACAAAAGTAAATCTTTAGCAGAGTCTCTGTCCTTTAAAAACCAATTGATGCCATCTTGTGGCACATAGAGAAAATGCAAAACCAATCAACCCACAGCTTTTGTCACATCTTCTGTAATTTTGCACCCCATTGTTTTTGTGCACCTCCATTTTTTGCCTTTTCTCTATCATTATGGCATATTCTCTATGCCATTTTGTTACAAAGTCTAACTCAGTTCTACCGTTGAAAAATGTTACTTTAAAACCACAATTTAAGAAATCTTCTAAAAATAACAGTTTGTAATACGTATTATGAAGAAATTAAACCAGGAAATATAAATAAAATTGTTAATTTTATGAAACTATGTTATGTTTAGTCTTTGAAAACTTTAAGTTAAAAGAAAAATTATGTAACAGCTCTATTTGGCATTGGCATCACTGTTATAATAACAAAGCTTGCAAAGACATGGGTTCGATACTCAGTAGAACTACTTGTCTTTGTTCTTAACTGGAATTTATAGTGCTCTTTGACTACCAGTTTCATATCAGAATTAATCTGATAATTTTTTTCCTCAGAAAGCTTCATGTCAGTTTGGCCATCTCATCTATGGCATGGTCTGACCACTGCAAATTGCAGTGCTACCTAATTGCCACCATGAAATGGTTTGAAACATTTCTAGTATGCGATGAAATTGACCTTTTATTTGTGATTCACAGACATCCCAAAATGGAATGTATGTCCCACTGTGTCATCAGATTGTCAAAATTCCTACCTGATGCTTTTATTGTCTATGATTGTCAAAATTCCTACCTGATGCTTTTATTGTCTATGATTTTAGACATATTCCTGCAATAATAAGGCACCTAGCAAAAAAGTAGGTAGTCAAATAATGTATATTTCCTTTTAGGAGTGCCTGGGAACTGTGAGACTCAGAGATCTTATCCTAGACTAGAGTACTTTTTTCAAAAGTAAATTTATGGAAGAATATCATATGGAGGATTACCTATGGAATAGCTGCAAGAGGAGTACAGAAAGCCTGGCCCTTCTTGGGGGCAGACTTGTCTATACATTTCCATATTTTTAATCTTGTTTCTCCTTATTTAATCTAGTTTCAATAACAAATCATATCCTAGCCTCTTTAAAATTGTGCCCTGCTATTCCAGAGCTGTGATAGAACAGTCAAGCTCTGCATTATCCTCATTCTTTTAAAAAATCTTGAGGGAATATCGTGAGATAGGGGTAATATATAGGCCCTCTGAGCTCTATCAACGTTTTGTTAATACCAGAAACTTTCGAAAGACAATCAGAGGAAACATTAATGCGGGCAAGGGTACATGGTAGGGGCAAGGGGGTGACAACATTTTCATATTTCGTCTGGTCAGATTGTACTTCCTCGACAAGATCAACACATTTTATATAATTTTCACAAGGCTCCATAAGGCACAAGAACTCTCCTTTCTGTAATCTCATGGACAACTCCACCTTTGTGAAAATCAATGGTCTTCTTGTTTTTTCTTCTCAGCAAAAACGAGCAGGACAGTGTGAACATATGATCTGAAATTCCATGAAACACACAATGGTTAATTCAAAGACTATTTCAGGCCTTTGTTTTCACTGAACTGCATAAATACTTCCTACATAGATCATTATGTGGTGTTATAATATAGAGAATGTCAATAGGCAATTTTCTATTCAGGTCCCTACACTTCAAAACATACTGTATTATCCCATCTGAGTTCCAGGAATTTTAAAGCAGGTTCAGATGGACCATGAGACTGCTAAAATGAGTCTGAACACCCAGTGTTCCTTTTGTTCTAGAATATGAATATTCTACTCTAAATTTACATGTTAGTCTCGATATCTAAACTGTGTAAATGAAAATTGAATAATGAAAACTTAATAGCTGGAGTATCTGCCTTGTGGTACTACAGTCACCATGGAGAAGTAAAGAATATATTTGTCAGTAGGTTTTTCAAATACAGGATCCAATATGTAGCCATACTGAATAGTTTTGCCTTCTTTTGCCTATGCTGAAAAGAAAAACCCTGTGCCAAAAAGGGTTGAAAATAGTCATGAAATGATAATCAGTGCATCAAGTGTTTGAAGGAAAAAATGGGTCTAGTGAAGATTATTTGTTCTGAAAGCTTCTTTGTGAAACTCTTCAATTTTTAATTCCAAGTGATATTTTTCATTACAAATTAGTCATTCACAGAACCATAAAGCTTTGTACTCACCTTGAGTAACATGTCACCTGATCTAACTCTGTGCTCAAAGCCATGTTATTTACACCTTCAATATGTCTAACTAAGGTTTGTTTAACTTAGTCCTAAGGACCTCCAGTGAAGGAAACACTACAACAGTACCAAGAAATCAGTTCTGGTTCCTTACAATAATCATTGTTCACTCATTTACCCCACTGTTTACCCATTTATCCCACTGTTTAACGCAAACCTTCCCTGCAGCAAATGTGCTACTCAGCTTGGACAGGTAGAATAGTCTTTCCATTTCCTTTAAGAAATGCCTTTACAAATTTTATCCCCCTTCATTTTTCTTTTTCTGCAGCTGCTCAAGCTTCCCCCATAGATCACACTGTCTTGACCTTCAAACATCTCTTTCTCTCTCATCCTTAGTGATCCATATGTTTCTTAAAGCATGGTGCAATACCCTGCAAATGCCCAAATACCTTTCTACTTCAGTATAGAAGGGAAGTATCATTTATTTTTCTCAAATCTTCTGTTTCTTTCTGTTGAACCAGTGCTGGATTTTTGTTTTGTTGTAGTTTGGTTTTTTTAAATTATATTGCATTGTTTGGTTGTCGTTTATTTCTTTTTTTAATTATATTGAATGACTCATGTGGTCAGCTTTGCAAACTGCTATGATCTCATGTGGTGTCCTAGGAAACTCTTACCCACATGATTGGCTCATATTCTGCATTTGTGTGGCTGCCAGTTTCAGCCTACACACAGGCAGTAAAATTGGCACTGCAGAATTTGTAGCTGCTTTGAAATGTCTTCCCTTTTCTTCCTCCAAATTTCTTCCAGTATATAAGATTAGTCCATATTCTCACACAGTTATCCTGTGTACTGGAAAGTCTAGATTCTAGCTCTGTTACATATAATTAAAACCAAAGACAGCATAGTGTATTTTCAGAGTTAGAAGATACATTGTCTTTGAGAATGAACAATTTTTTCCCAGTATTTTTGGTGCCGAAAAAGGAACCAACAATTTAGAGGAGCCTCCATATACAAATCTACAACGTTTCCTTCATTTCCTACTCATAATTAAACCTGCTTGTTAGCAAGAGCAAGTAGAGACTCTCTAAGATCTCTTTGCACCCACAAATGGAGTCTTCTTTGCACTTCCAGGTTCCACTCTAATGATGCTGAGAATCTCTGAATTTGTTCTCTATGAATTGTAAATGGGATATTGTACTGTTAATGGGGTAGAGGGTGCAGGAAGTTTGCAGTGTGCTACAAGTACGTTTGCAAGAGACCAGTTTCATTATTTCCTCATGTTTGCTTTGCCAGGGTTCAGGGTTACGAAATTGGATAACCTCTGAAAAATTTAAGTGTGGGGAACACCTTTATATTTTGCCAAAGAAAACTGATGTGTCAAGATCAATTCATCAGTCTTACTTTAGTGACATTCATATTCAGAGGAGGTTGCATAGAGGAAAAATTAGATTTAAAATAGCAAATATTCGCTAAGTACGAAAACAATCTGAGGATACCCTGAAAACTTCTCAGAGGTTCTTCATTAATGGCAGGTGTGTACTAAGTGGAATGTATTTGTAAATTAAGCATAAGGTAACACACATCTAAAGGTATTGTACTAAACAAAACCCAAAACAAAATAAAAATCCTGGAATAATGCATTAGCTTGCGGACAATAAGTCAGGAAACAATGAATTTTGGATTATGCCACAACAATGATATTGTGTCCTGTAAGACAAAAGATCTCCCTCAGCTGAAAAGTGGAGCACATTTGTTCTGTGTCTGCACACAATAAGATGTCATATGGAAGAGTAAATCTCTTCAATGTGCATAATCTGTTAGTATTCAATAGGAAAAGATCATTACCTCTGGTTTTACAACCATGTTCTTTTTGTCATTCTAACTTTGCAAGTGTAGCCTATACTCAATAAAGACAGTAAATAATGTTCATTAATGATTCCCTTCAAGTCCTGGTCCACACAGTACCTTGTGAGACAAAAGCAGGCAATTAGAAGGTAGAATGCTGGGTGATAAAAAAAAAAATCTTGGTAGATTATGCAGAATGTGATTATTATCAAATGATAAAATAGTGTTTTTGTGAGTATTATGAAATCTTATATCTGATACCATAAAATAAGCAATAAGACACATGAAATTGGCATGGATTATGCACTACAGTTGATCATTTCAGTACATAATAGAAACATTCAATTTAATAAAAACTTTTCATTTTTATGCTATCATTTTCAAACATCTTTTCATTTTCTATTTTAAAGCATATGCATACTGACAGACTCCACATTAATAGTATGAAAAGGAAAAATTAATAGAATGAAAAGCAGTTATGAAGTAAAAAAACCCAAAGTCCCAATGAAGTCAGTAGTGAATTGACAACTAGCTACATTTTTCTAACAAAACTCTTCTATCAGAAATATGAAATTGTGATTAATGTTTTTTGTTTTTGTAACAAATACTAATTTTTTGCTATAATATCTTTAAATAAATTTTGTCCTGCCAAGAAAATTTCAATTAAGGTCTTTTTTTTTTTTCTTCCTTAGAATCTTAAGCAAATCTGGATTGAAACTAAAGCAAAGAGGAAAGACTAACTGCTAAAAGCAGCTTCAGAAATGTAACGACCTGTTCTTTTTACTTCACAAAAAATCTCCCAATTTTTTTCTGGATGTGGTGGTTTAACCTCAATCAGGAGACAGGCACACACACAGCCACTCACTCATTCCTCCTCTTGGCTAGTGAACAGATAAGGGAATATGAAGAATAAAAACAAGAAAACTTGATGCATCAAGATAAAAATTATTTGTCAGGCGAAGAGAAGAGAAGGATGAAACAGGTGTTACAGAATGGCACCACCTCTCACAAGCAGATTGATGCTCATTGCCACTCTTTCGGTGATGGACACCCCAGAATCCAAAAGCATCCCTTTCTTTCTTCTACCTCTAGTGTTCATTGCAGAACCTGACATTAACAAGGTATTAAATATACTTTTGGCCAGCTGGCATCAGCTATCCTGGCTGTGTCCTCTCCCAGTCTCTTGCCCATTCCCAGTCTGCTCACTGAGTGAGGGGTGGGCAGAATGGAAAAAAGAAATCCTTGTCACTCTTCACCATTCAAAAATGGCCAACACATGGGTTGTTCCTAACTCTGTCTTAATGACAAATCCAGAACAACAGATGTGATCATGTAATAAAAGAAGATCATTTTTCATAATAATGTATTCCAGAACATTGCATGTATCATCTGCATTGTATCATTGCATGTATGATATAATTGCACGTATAATTTAATTTTTACTTAGATATTGAAAACATTGATGAGTTCAGCATTTTTTTTTCCTGAAGTAAGGCAAAAAGTTTTTTTTTCACCATATATTCCTGTCTGTGGCAGCTACCTGCAAATAATTTTTCTATGTGACAAGAACTACAAACCAACGTGAAAAACAATTTCTGTATTATTCTTCTTCAGCGAAGAGGGTGCCACTTCAGCTGTGATTCAGCTCACTTACTCACTACCTCTCTGGACTGAGGTCTTCAAACATTTGACAGTTTTTGCTAGGCAATGCTGAGGGGAAAGAGCTGGTACAATAATGATGCAGAGTTGAACATTGTTGCAGCAGACCTCACGTTAGAGACAGAAATGAGAGGAAACATGCACTCTTGCCCAACAGCATGAAAGGGTCCCAGTTTATTCTTCCTCACAGCTCAGCCAACAGACTCCAACTCCTCACAGACTGACTACAACTGACTCCCACTGTAGGCTTTACTTGCAGACTCTGGCAGCAGACCCCTCACAACAACAATTCCCTCTCCTCTTTGGCCAGTCCTCCTCCACGCAGCTAACCCACTCTTTTATCACACTCATCCTTATTGCATATAGCTGTGAACTATTAAGGGCAAGCCTGGTTTCGGTAATTAGTACAGCTTATCTTATAAACTAGACTTATCAGGGGCAAGGTTGCCTGTAATCCATTCTACTCCAGAACATTTTCATCCAAGAGTATCAAAATGTCTGTCCAAATGGCCTTTAACAAATGAATGCTATAATTAGACAAGAACAAGACAGAGCCTTGTGGAATACTGAAGGTGTAACTGCCTACAAATATTCTTCGTCAGTGCTCTGAAGGAGCAGATTCTCCTAGTATTAGGTAGGGCACTAAAATCTCATGATGATTACCAAATAGCCAACAGATAGATGTAAATAAGTGTGATACGAGACTTTACCTCCTTACACAGATCAAAACACCCAGGCAGCAAACCAGAATAAATGTGCAGCTAGAGATCTCTAGCCTGACTTCATCACATTGCCAACAAATGAATAAAGTGGGAGATTTCAAGTAGATAGGCAGGTGGGAAAGATGTCTAGGGAAAGAAAGAGGTAGTTTTTCTGCTTGTGATATGACCCTCCCAGTATGCTGATCTTAACAAGGCATACAATCAATTCCTGAACTCTGCAGAAGGTCAAACGGCCATGTACACAGACCTTTCAAATATTATATCTACATTGTCTAAATGTGTTAGAATTTATTCCTAGCATTAATGTCTGGTTCTTTATAATGCAGACACATGCCAAAGGAATGAGTGATTCTTAGTGCTTCAGTTATTGAATTACTCTCTCTAAGAACTGGATTCCCACAACAGATCATCGTAGCTGCAGCTTCTTCAGTTATGTGCCTACCACTTTGTACTTGATGGTTCACTGTTGTCTCTAATTTTATCTTAAATCTTGAAAAAATATTATTTAACTGTAAAAAATTAAAGTATTTATTTATTTGGGAGTCATAAATATTAACTTAGCTTCTGTTACAATAATGCAAGGTGTATATTCTGAAATATTCACATTACTATTATTTTCAAAATAATCCTGGTTTTGGTACATTCTAGCAGTATCTGTGGGACCTCTTCTTCTGTTTCTATTTGCAGGAAATCATTCATGTGAAAGGAAAAACAGAATTAATATGCATATATATGTAAATATATGGTATCCTGTATGTTGCACTTCAGTTCTAAAATAATGAAATACATGTTAAAAACAGACATTCCTTTTTTCAACCATTAGTATTCTTAGCAATTCCATTTTTGTTGTTTCCAAGAAAGAATATTGTAAATATAAATCTAGTATTTACACTGTGTTTTACTTGGTATATTTTTTATTAGCTCACCAATATTTAAGGTATGATATTTGCAATCTTCTGAGATCTCAAATCTAGACTTAATGAAAGGCAAGCAGTATTCTCTTGTATCTCTTAAAGCAGACTATTCTAGCCTCTTTTTTTGCTCTGTTATCAATTTCCACCACTTCATTATGTGAGCACTGAGAAAATTGCATGGGCACTGTTTTAGAATCTTCACATAATGATTGAAAATTTTCCTAATGCCTTACTTTTCTTTAGACAAAAGGAATATACACAATGTATCTATTTAAAAATACTAACTATTTTAAAAAATAACATTTTTTCCATTTGGTTGAGAAGAGAAGAAGAATCAAATGTAACTGTTCAAATAAAGATGATGATTTGACAGACCACAAAATTGTCAACAATAATTTTGACCTTTTGACCACAGTCAATAGACATAAGAGCATAAGGACAGAAAATAAATAAATAACCTTTTCCTTGCAATTTTGGATGAAAGTGAGAATGATGGCATAACTTGGAATGGGAGTAGAGAGGATTTTATAAAAAAGATAGGGAATTTGGTTTTGTCCATGCAATGCAGACATACAGGAGTGTGATGCTGGAGGAACAAAATGAAGTGCAAGAATATGATTGCCTAGTTCTGGACTGAAATACTGTTTAAAGGGCAATCAATTTAGCAATACATCATTTACAGTTACCAAAAAAATAACCTGTCTTCCAGTGACTTAAGCAGCTTGTCTTCTAATCCTGCCAGCAACCAGAAGCATTTGTGGTGGCAGTAAAAGCTTCTCAATGAATAATTGCATACTGAAAACATTAATATCTTATTTTGCTAAAAGATTGGTAAGACAACATAACAGCTGGGTGGAAGAGTCTAGATTGTGAAATTTGGGAAACTTTGTAACATCTAGTATTTATGTTTTCCGTTTTCATATTTGAAAATTATTTCCTCATTTGCTACTGATATGACTGAGTATAGAAATTCTGTTTGTGAATGGACACCATTCTACTCACAGAATTAATTTCCATCAATGCAAATGCCAACATAAAAAAGTAAGGTTTCCCTTGCCACTAGACCACCTAAAATCAGATGTTTATATGTTTGCAAAATATATGTTAGTTAAGTTATGATATAACTTATGTTATGCAAAGTAACACCTGTCAATTGAAACAATGACAAAAATGGATGCAAAATATCAAATGAAATAATGGCAATAATAAATGCAAAATATTTGTTTTGCTGAATAGTTTATATCAAACATCTGAACAAAACTTTCTACAAGCTTTATTTGCCACGGAGCAGCAGAAAAATGTTTTAATAAATACATTGCCTGAGTACTGAGGAGACAGCTATTGCTGGTCTCATTATAATACCTGTCCTGGGAACTATCAAACTGAACAGGAATCTTCCACAGAGATGGTATTTCTACAGGAAATCTTTCAATTCTGTCAAGTAAACATAATGCTTAAAGCACATTGGATCTGACCATGAGCTCTAATTGATCTGCTTTAGAATCTAAAGGAGAAATTATTTCATAAACTTAGCCAAATTCAGACTTCCAGTGTGTTTATTTAGAGCCTTATGTTTGCTAATGATGAATTCTTGGTAAAACAAAGTTTCACTGTGTTTTTTGAACTCAGAGTATAAGTAACTTAAACTCACTAACAAATGATGTAGCAACACTCCAGCAATTCCAGTTCATCCTAAAATAATACATTAAATATGTAAATTATACACCTACACTAAGTTTCTCCTATTTTGAATTTGAGTCAGCTTATTATCTGTTTTGAAGATGCCACTGGTCTGAGAGTCAAATGATATAAATTAAGATTTATATACATTGATATACTCCATTGATTTACTTTACTCTGGTTTATTGCCTTTAAATATTCAGGATTTTTTAAACTGGTCTCAAACATAATAACATAGTTTAAAACAATGTTTCAAGCAGTGGCATTGATCTTTTCATATTTACATTCTCCACTTCTGGCAGCTGCCCAAAGAACTCTTGTGAAATTGCACTGACTAATTCGGAGCAAAACTATTCAGTCCCACCTCCAGTTTTGAGCCAAGTGAAAGCTGAAGAGATTTCTGTCAGCAGACATGGAATGTTGAAATAGGAGAAAATTACTTCCTTGTGGTTAAAATATTTAGTTGACCCAATACTGGTATAAAGGAAGGAATTAAGCAGCACTAGTCATAGTTTGGGAAATCCGAAGACAGAGGCAAGAATAGCATTTAAAAACATTGTTGAAGACTTTGGAGAAATGTGTAATGACTGTTTTTTAGTATTGGTGAAAAAGAGTAATTTCTATTCAAGTAAAAACACAATGCATGTTTTCTACAATATTTTACTGACTTTATTGCTTGTACACTTAAAAAAGAGAATCCAACTAAAGGAGTAAAATCAACATTTCTGTAAGTGTTAGCAAGTGTTGACAAGATTGAGCTCAAAATTTTTCTGACACAAAAATCAGAACAGTACAGAGTCAGGGAACTGGCAGAGCAGAGATGAGAAGCCCTGAAGGATTAGGCCTGTGGGCAATTGTGGGTCATGATGCCATTGCTGCTGCTGATGAGAAAATTTGGTGCTCATTAAATAGTTGCCATGCCTGACATCTCAGATACTTTCTTGGCAGCAAAAATTGCAGCCAGCCTGCCCTTTGAGGACTTTGCTTTGATAAAGTAGTCATGGGCAGTGTGCTGATTAACTCTTCTTTTCCTGTATTTACACTTTTGTCAGCTATTAAAGAAAAATTGATTTCTGCATTTTCAGAAATAAAGATTCTGCCAAGCTCTGGTAGAAGAAATGAGAGATAGGATAGGCCAGAAGGAAAGAGGTGTTACGGACTTGCCCAATGACACCCCGGCTAATTTATCACTGGTTTAAGCTCCTGAAGCACCATGCAATGACAGCTAAAGAACTAGTCTGCTTTTCCATACCTGTTAACAAGCACAAACACAGCTTTTAAAATACTTGTGCAGTGCCCAAAAAGACAGTGCAATAGTTTATTTATGGTAATGGCCCAACCCTGGGCAAAACAAATGAGCTACTTCTATATGTATAAATAATTGTAAAATAAACTGCAGCAGAGGTGATTCAGAGTCCCACAGCTTCTTCTCTGTGTTTGCAGTAGCAAATCAGATCATCCACTTCAAGAAGTGTCACCAGCAGTGGATTCTGCTTTTCCTGTGGCATGAATCCTGTCATAGAGGCACATTTAGCCCTCTGAATGAAACACTAACAGAAAGAGATAATGCCAGAAAGATATCATTTATAAGAAAAAGATTCTTTCTTCTCAAGGAATTCCTTTGTGTTTCTTGTGAAAGAGTTCCTCTGTGCTCTCCCAAAATGCAGCTGAGGATGAGAACCTACTAGTTTCATTTGAACAAGGTATTCTGTTATGTGAGAAGTTTCAGTCAGTCATACTACTTATTTCAAATTCCAAAATAATAACTTTTAAAGTGATATTCTTATAGCCAGTTGCAATATAATTCACATCTCTCACAAAAAACAAACAAACAAAAAAACAAAACAAAAAAAAAAAACCACAAAAAAACCCAAAACCAAATCAAAACAAAACAAAAAAACAAACTCCATACCACAAATCAATAGTGAATACCTCTGAACTTTTAGCATTAAAGTATTAGGGCAGAAAAATATATGACTGATTTCATTGTAGACATCAATTATGAAACATAGTTATAAAAAAATTATCATAAAACAGTTTATACTGTGTACAGCAGATTCTGATGTTCCAAAGATGAGTGGCAATGCTTGCTGAAGCAGAGTATTATGGAACTTCTAGCCACTGTGTAGATTGCTTTAAAAGCTGAGAAAGAAAGATTTCATTCCTTTATGCCCTATTAAAAGTGTTGGCTGCATCCAAAGCCCCGTGGGCAGCAGGGGAGGGAGGGGATTGTGCCCCTCTGCCCCACTGTGGTGAGACCCCACCTGCAGAGCTGCCTCCAGCCCTGGGGTCCCAGCACTGGAGGGACATGGAGCAGCTGGAGAGAGTCCAGAGGAGGGACACCAAGGTGGTCAGAGGGATGGAGCACCTCTGCTATGGGGAAAGGCTGAGAGAATTGGGATGGTTCAGCCTGGAGAAGAGAAGGCTTCTGGGTTACCTAAGGTACTCCCTTCAAGTACCTGAAGGGAGCCCACAAGAAAGATGGAAATGGACTTTTTACAGTTGCATGTAGTGGTAGTACAAGGGAGAATGGCTTACTGAAACAGGTTTGAAATAGAATCAGTTTAAATCATATATTAGGGAAAACAATTTTATTGTGATAGTCGTGAGGCCCTGGCACAGGCTGCCCAGAGAAGCTGCAGATGCCCAATCCCTGGAAGTGTTCAAGGCCAGATCAGATGGAGCTCTGAGCAACCTTGTCTAGTGAAACCTGTACCTGCCTGCAGCAAGGGGGTTGGAACTAGACAATCCTTACGATCCCTTCTACTTTTAACCAGTCTTTGAGTCCATGATTCCATGAGAATGCAATATGCAGTTCTCTCTCCAGTTATTTGGCCACAGATAAATAAATTTTCTCACATCCATTGTTTATTACATTCATCTTTTAAAAAATCTATGATGAACGGTATGTTCTAATACCATTAACAGCAATTTAAATTTTTTAACCCATTTTTGATTTAATACCTATACTAATATGCAAACAACTGAACTCTGTCTTCCCACAGTGACATGATACAGCAACATGGTCAAACCTTTTCTCAGTGTGGGCATCAGAACACAACCTCCCAGACTGCTGCCCCTGGCATGTACTAGACAACATACTCTTGGTTGCTATCTCTTCCTGCTGTAGCAAATTTCTTGAAGCTGTGGTGAAATTGTCATTAGACACATGCCTTAAAAAAGCTGGTTTCTCCTGTTGATAATATCACTCAAATTTCTGGGTCACAGGTAGGTTCTTAACACACCACAGCTGATATAACAGGCCAGCTGTTTTCCAAGTAGCTGGAACATGGATATTGACCTGAGCCCTATTGACTCATAGCCCACATTAGACCTGACACCTGTGCTTTCAAATTATGATGAAATCATGGGCTCATAGCCATTGCTATAATGGAATGCACCATCTACCTTTAGACATTAGGTGTTCTTAGGCCTTTAAAAGCTAGAAATCACATTCTAATAGATAACTGAAAGGCATCTTATTCACTGAACTCCTTTCTTTCTTTTGTAAGACAAACACACATTTTCAGTTTTGTTATTGAAAAAATGGTTCTGAATAAACAAAATTGGGAAAAGAGAAACATAGGTTCTAAGGTACTTGTTTTATGAAATAAATAAACATTTTCCTAAGCACATTAATAAGAAACATGTTGAGGTCTAACTCAAACTGGCTAATCGAGTACTGGTTTCCAAGCAGATGAAGACCATAGAAGTAGCATAGAAGTTAGGTATTTCCAGAGTCTACCAATGTTTGTAAACAACATAGCTAAACAAATTAGTACTGAAATCAATAAGTTACCTTGAAATGTGCATTCATGCTATCACACAGAATATGGAAATGACAACAAACCCTGCCAAAATATTTTGTTTATCTCAGCAGTCCAATTTGGAGCCCTCTCCTGGAACTTCCAAGTACAAGGCCAAGTGAAATTTCATTTAACTTCATACATTTCAGACCTTGGGCAGCCACTTCTACCTCACAGAACCATTCTGTTTCTTTGGGTTATTTCAGTTAATATGAGTCACATTATTTTTATCAGGTCTTCTATCTCAAGAAGTCAGACATACAACAGTTGTATTACTTTGGTAGCTTGAGACATTCTACTAAGTAATATTCCTTAAAGTATTATTCTATTAATATTAACATGATTTTAGTTTTCATTTTAGTTTTTGAACAAAAATGAGATTATGGAAAAAGAGCAGATTGCTTTCCTACACGTATTGCCACAATTGTATTGATGTATTTATTAGTTGAAGACAAAATCTTATTGCTACAACATTTGAATTGATATTAATATTTACAACATGAAGTCCAAAATTACAGATATGTAGGTTTGAAATAAAACTGATTTTATAATTTTTTAAATTAAGAAAAGTGAATTAAAGAGAATTTGAAATACTACACAGAAAAATGTTGTGTGAATTATTTAATAACATATATTTTAAAACATAAAAATATTTAACAGACAAAGGTGGCTGGCCCAGTTTTCAACATAAAGGATAAATTGAGAAAGTTAGGACTAGTACAAATATATGACAAGGATATGAATAATCTCTTCCTTTAAAAGAGCTTTTTTTTTTCTCCTGCCTGCTTCTTCAACCTCTCCACATATTTACAGCAGCGTCTGTGTCTAACAGACTCAACAGATCAGATTATTTCTGAAGGTTGAGGCCAGAATTTTGGAATGCTTACTCTGGTTCTGAAAGAGAGCCTGTGTTTTATAGATTTCACAGATCAGTTAATTTCTGAAGGTTAAAACCAGAATTTTGGCATGCTTCATTTGGTTCTGAAACAGAGCCTGGGTCTCTGTGGAATGATTTTGGCATAGGGATGATGTATGGATGACCACCGCCTTTAAATCTTATTCAGACTAGATGTTAGTATTAAACCTGTGGGTGATTGAGTGGGTAGAAGTTTTTTTTTTAAACTGCCAAGTATTTAGTTCATATTGTCTCACAAACATTTCAAACATTCACTGTATTGATGAATTTAGTGTTGGAGGTTTAGCTTAAAGATTATGGCTTAAAAAATTAAATGTGTAAGATTACAATTTACATATTGCCACACAACTTATACAATGGGTAGACTATATTTATGAATTGAATTTTAAAATATTTCCTATGTAACACAGTTCAATGTAATGCTGCCCCTGAAAAATAAATGCCATAATAAGTTTCAAAAAAATCAATAATCCATTTTATGTTTAAAACCATATCAATAGGAGTCTATTTAAGGTACTTAATTTTATATAAATTTAATAACTGCATATTACTTTATATTTTGTCATAGTTTATACTGAAATACTTAACTATTTTAAGTATTTTATTGTATTTTACTTGACTTAAACTTAAATCCTGAAAATTACCAACTTTTCTGTTACTATTTAAAGAATTTGCTCCTTACATCATCTACTACTAGAGGCACACAGATCTTTTACCAGTATCAGCGAATAATTTTATCTAAAATTACATCCTAATTTTATCTACAAATATTTCGTAAACAGTTTCATCTACATTTATGGAAGAATATTGCAGCTATTGAGAGTTCATACAATCTTGACTGTGAATGTGCATTGTAGTTCCTACTTGCACAAGGGATTACTTGCTGGTCTTCATTTATTTAGAATGCTTTCCAATCCGTTCAATTACTTCTCAAAATTTTCCTTAGATGATTAGCATTTCTCCAAAGAGAAGATATTCTAACTAGAATCAATTGTACACTTTCTCCTTGGTTATAATCTAGTAATCTGAAAAAATTTCTAAGGTCAGAATGAATTTTGAGAACTACTCGAGCCTTCTGCATCTTCATGGATGTGAGCTGCATGCTTGGAACAAGAAAAAGGCTATCTAAGGTTCAAATAAGATTACTAATAGCTTCTTTCTGGAGGTAAACTAATAGGATATTGACACAACAAAAAAATTGTGTGTGTTCCCAGATGTCTGCCATTTCCATCTAAATAAGAGTGTGGAAAAAAAGAAGAAAAACACACAATAGTAATTAAAGAAATAACACACGGGAGAGATGTACAGCTGGTGCTATTTGATGTGTTGTAGTTCAAGAAAATTAGAACAAATATTCATAATGTGAGTTCTTCCTTAATCAGGTCAATCAGGGTGTCCAGTGTTCCAGACTCTTTCCTCCCATCCATCTCTCCTTCACGTTTCCATGGATGTGCTCTCACAAGCCCTGACATGGTGCAGCTGTGCTGCCCTTTAGGATTAGGGATCAGAAGTAGAGCTGCATGAGCATGAGATGGGAAAACTTTGGTGAGGGGCTGTCCCTGACTCCCCTGGGAGCTGCATCATGCCCAGGTCCCCCTGCCTGTGGTGTTGATGCCCTCAGTGCCTGGCACTCCAGAAACTGCCCAGCAGCAAGTGCTGCAGCTTGACAAAACCAGCCAGGAACATACTCCTGTTATGTTCACAAGTCTAACAGTGATGGAGCTGTACTGTCGCCAAACCTGGACCACTGCTCACTTTTATGCCTTCTGCAACATCTCCTTCAATATCTTTTTTCTTATGACAGGTTGCAAATGTCCACCCTGTGTTTCTGATGCCAAGTGGAAAACACTACAGATTGTTCTCTCACTTTCAATATACCCAAAATGATTCCTGAGGTTTTGACTTTCCTCTGGTGACACACCCTAAGGCACTTTGGGTCTGAGGCCTTGAAGAGCCTCACATGGGATCTGCATCCACACCTCTGCCCTTCTGCCTGCAGCCTGGGGTTTCAGGGGAGGACAGGGAAGAGGCCCCTGCCCTGCCTTCCTGGCCATGATATTGTCCTTTGCGCTTGGCTCCCAGTCCCTGGCACAGCCACTGTCCCTTGCTGCTCCCTGACCTCAGGTTAGGGGTTATGCTACCTGGTCTCCCAAACAACTGCTACTCCTTACACAGTCATTGATTACTCCAAAACTCTCTGTGAGGCTGGATGTAATTTTTGCTCCCTCAGGCTCCTGAAATTTCACTCTCAGAGTGCCAGTGCTGAAACTCCTACTGGGAGAATTCAGGGTGTTTATGGGGAAATTTGACAAAGCCACTTTTCAGCTGATCCTTAGCTATTGAGAGGTGATGACTAGTAGCAGAAAGGTTCATAGGCTGCTCTCTTGCCTCCCTTTACAGTGTTCCTTTCCAAGTTACATAGGTGAAAAGGTGATAGCAGCCATTACCCAAACTGAAGCCATCACCTTTGGGTCTCAGAGGGTTTGTGGAAATATGAATAGAAAACTGAAGGAAGGGCAGAACACATGAGGTTTCTGCATGTCATTTTAGCTATATACAACTTAGACTCTAAATGTTAAAAGCATGGTCATTGGACTATTCCTAGGTTAGAGGTCTAAGACAGTGTGTTTTTTCACCTAGAAGAAATCTGAGCTTAACAAATGATCCAGCTTGATTCCCATAATCTGGTGATAGCAAGAAGTGCCTGTAGATGTGTCAAAATCTTCCCATGACTTGCTGTTGGTGGCATGTCTCCTGACACTTCTGGTGGGTAGGTAAAACCCTCTCCTCTTGCATTTAGTGGGAAATCCTCTAATCCTTTTCACCCTATTGCTCTTTTGTCACTGTTCAGGCTGTTAATTAGATTTACTGTAAGGTTTTGGTTATTTAATCTTGTGTTGAATGCAGCCCTTTCTTTCTGCAAGATTCTTTAACAATGTGGGAACATTGTGAGAACTGAAAAAGCAGAGGATTTTTACAGTTTTGTAATAAGTTTACACAGACAGAGGTTTGAAATAGAGTTGAATTTTAGGTCTTGAAATATTTGGACCATAAAAAGTTTTTGAGCTGTAAAAAATATAAAACAAGTAAGTATTGTATGCTGTAAGGTGCATGTGTAGTGTTTATTGATTGGTTTAAGTAGATGCTTGTAAGTTTTTAGCATTAGCCTATTGGCTAAAAACTTTTTAAAGATCTTGTAACAAAGAGAATTTTGGTTTCTGTTGTTATGGCATGAGTTTTCCTATCTTTAATGTTTCCACTTCCACTGAGACTGATATGGAATAAAAAACTTGTGGAACACTTTTTAGTTTTCTTGTTTGTTATTGGAGATTAGCTCCAACAGAATTAGTAACTGTACATGATGCAAAAATGTGAATATGAGTTGATAGAAGGCCATCAGTTTGGCTTATTTTTGTTTTCTCAGAGCTTCAGCTTCCCAACTAGGTCATCTTCAGCAAATTAGGTAGATATGAGCAGAACATTTTAATTATATGATCTGAAATAGAAATCTTGTTACTCCATTGCGTTAGTCACTATAAAAGTAAAAAAAAAAAAATCTAGTACAAAATTAGACTGTATATGAAGCAAATTTTAAATCTGGTATATACAATCTCTCAATCAGAAATAAAGAAATGGAAATGTATTATTATGGTTTCTTGTGAACAACACCTATTATATGATTCTATGTATAAATTAAATGCAATTTTAATTATTGTGCTATGGACTTCTAAACTGGTACTTGAAAATAAACCATTGAATGAAGAATAACACTCTTTTCCAGTCAAGTAAGTCACTTGAACATCTTTGCAAAAAAAAAAAAAAAAAAGTCTTGTCATTGTTTAACTTCATAATTTGGCCACTGCCTTTGTTAAGAGCTGACATACAAAGGGTTTGAGGGTTTTCTTTACTTACATCTGTTTGATACATTCCATGAATTAAATCCGCCAGCTGAACCTGATATTCAGTGGACTGCTGAGTAGGTTAATTGCTTAATTTGCAGCTAAAATTATTTTAAACTCCACTGCAATTGTTCAATTGACTTTGAGTTGTCAAATTCTCTTTTTTTCCCATTTACAGCTTTTAATTTATATATTTGCTTTTTAATGTTATTTTCAGTATTTTGCTGTTTTCTGGTTTAAAAGAAATAAAAAAGGTAATTAACACCTGCAAAGCTTAAATTGTAGAGTATTTTCTGTTAAGGAAAATTTTGAAGGCTTAGTTTGTTGAATGTGTGTGAATGAAATCATACTAACTTCTCCTGGACAAACAGAAGCTTTACTTATTTAGAAAAAGGGAAAATCCCTGAAAAATCCCAGGCAAGTTTACGCTGTGCCAATAAAATAATGTGGCAAAATTGTGTAATTTTAGTTTTATTATACTTACTGTTAAGATTTTCCTGTAAAAAGCTGGAACAGTTGGAAATATTTGACATTCTGAAATCAAAGCAACAAATTTAGAATTTATACATTTATCTGGATATATATCTGATGTCTAAACACAAATATCTAGCTAGTAAGAAGATTTCATGCAGTGTGTGGTTATAATTTGCCAAACTGCTACAACTCCCTGCATAATTTTGATCATTTGAATTACAAAGAAAGTCATATCAGTTGATCAATCCCTTAAAAAATAATGGATTTTCCAAAACTGCAAACATTAATTTCTTAGAAAAATGTGAGATTCAGGAAAAAAAATTGGTCTGAGTTTTTAAGACCGGAGACATCAAATCTGTGCAAATTTAATTTAAAACTCAAATCTTACAAATAATTGATTTTATCATCTATTTTTGAAATGCTGACTCTATGGACTGTGCTTAGTATTGATTGGACTTCTTTTGTAGTGGTATTTCTAAGATATTAGCAAGTTTCTTTTTGTACACTTTTTTGTTAACGATATTTTTTAATAGCCCAAATGGAGAAATTGATAAATTCTCATTCTACATGCACATTTACAGCAGTGTTCTCAGTTAATAAAGAGGAAAAGTCAACTAGACTACTTCTAGACTAATAACTAGAACTCTGACAGAAGATAATTATTCCATGCCAAACCAAAATAAGCACATTTGTTTTCTGCTGTGGAAATATTTGTTTATGCAACAAAGCTCAGAATTGTAGAGTGGTCAAAGGTGGCAGGGACCTCTGGAACCAACCAGGTCTAACAGCCTGCTCAAAGCATCACCTACAGCCAGGTGCCAAGACCATATCATTTTAGCATGTGTACGTATGGAAATTCCACAGCCTCTCTGAGCAACCTGCAGTGGTGCTTGAGCATCGTCAAAAAGGTCAAGAATTTCCTGACGTTCTGACTATACATCCTGTGTTTCAGTTTGTGTCCATTGCCTTTGATCCTGTCACTGGACCACTGAAGAGTCTGGCTCTGATTTCTCTCCATCCTCCCTCCACGTACATTGGTAAGATCCTTACTCTTCTCCTAGCTGAGGGATCCTGTCTTTCTCAGCCTTTCCATATAAGAGAGATTCTCTAGTCTCTTCGACATTGCAGTCAGCCTTCACTGCACAATTTTCAGCTCCATTTCTCCCTTGCTTTGGTGAGAACTGGACACACAGCTCCAGGTGAGGTCCCACCCATGACAAGTAGAACTTACTTGAGGATGAAACCAGGGAAGCAGATTTAACAGAGAGGGGCTGTGTATTTTCACCTGCAATATGAACATTATATATAGACTAAATTCACCCCTAAGGAAAACCAAACTGCCATTATGGTAAGTATAGTATATAAGAGAGCAATTTTGTGAATGTTCCTGCTCTGTATATGCAGAATTTACTGTATATCATAAAACTTTACTAGCGGCCTGCCACAAGAGGCCCTCTGTTTGCTGATGAAACAAACAATGAAGCAGATACAATTTAATTTAGTTTTGTTCAATCTGTGAACCAGGCAAAAAGAAAATAGAAGAGACTTCCCAGTTTCAGAAAACACTGAAACTAGTGCTTCTGAGAAGAAATAATTAATTCTTCTCTATTGATCTACTCATTAAATTCCAAGGGTAGGAAAAATACATGGAACTTTGAGAAAAATCAATTACTCTGGTAATGTTATTAGCTCTGAGTATGTTTACAGGTGAAACAACATGAAGGTTACAGGAAGCAGGTGAGGTTTGACCGAAAGTAAAAGATTATGGCATTGAGACAAAAACAGGAGAAGCCTTAAGTTTCCACATAGAGGCATATTTTTTATGCATCTTAATAAATGATGGGAATACCTACAGATGTTAATTGTAGGGTATCACTTTAACCCTCTTAGTATCACTAATCTAGTAATCAAACAAGCATACATTTAAATGTGTTTCACTTCAGGATATGTCAGTAGGACTTCCCAAGAATTAAAATGGCGCGCCTTAAAAAAGATCATTTATTCAAGAAAATATCTCCTTTGTCAATGTATTCAAAACAGGAGGAAAGCTGATATTGCTTCTTCGGGCCCATACTGATGTCACAATTAGGCACAGTCCAAACTAAAAGCTACATTGCTGTAGTTTAAGTAGATACAAGATTCTAAACAAGCCCTACTGTGGTGATAGAGGAACATGATTTCCCTGAGGGACAATGGGATTTGGAGATACTGTCAGCTAGTTAGATCCTACCAGAAAAGTGTGTATAGCTGTAGGTTTGCTTTTTTCACTTAAAAAGATGTTCAAAAGGAGACCAAAGCAGATAATTTTTACAGAAATAAATAGAAAAATTCACAAAGGCAATAAAAATGTTGTTTTTACATTATTTCCAGAACAAACACACCATCAGGACTGGAACAGGATTAACATCTTACTAGTAATATAAAACAATGAAGATAATCTAGAGAAAAAAAACCTAATATATGAAATTCCTAGTTCCACAAGCCAGTCAGGCTGGCTAGTTTCTGTTTTATTCTGATTCTCTCTGGTTATTAATATTCCTCTTCAAAACAGGGAAATGCACTTGGTAAAAGTACTAGTTCCATCTTTAAACAGCAAAAAAATTACGTAAAAATTCAAGACCAATTTTTGTAACTGGAAAAAAAAAGTTTAAAAGGAGATTCTTCATTAAAAAAAAAAAGAAGTAATATTGTTTTTTTATAGTATTCTTTGAATGAATTCTGAGCCAGCCCAAATGATAGAAAATTATGCAGAGAGATGAAATAACTAAAAGAGAAGGATTTTTGTCAGTGGCAAGGAATGAAAAATAAAACGTGCAAGCATTGAAATGTGAAACATTCAGCAAACACTGAAAAGCTGCCTGAAAATTGGGTTCTAAGGATCCCAGGTAATCTGCTTTGCATCTTATTTTATAGCTGGCAGAGTCAAAGGGAATACTGTACTGACAAAATGTTTTACTGAGTTTCTGGGAGATAATCTTCCTGCAATGTAAGAATGGGTCTGTGGTCCACTTGTCTTTATATGAGAGGGGATGGCTTTGAGATCACTGAAAAAAATATTTTGAATATGCATTTTCCCCATCTGCCTTGTCTGGTTGCAAAAACTCGATCACTCAAAATTCAGAGAATTACAGTTGTAAGACTTCATAATGCAACTGTATTTCTTAAACAAAACCAGGTATTATCTAGCATTCCCATGACTGCAAGAAATTTGACATGGCATGATAACATACAGTTGGACAACTATGACTAGTGAGGCTGAAGACTCATTAGCTGATCAAACACAATACTGTGAAGTTAGAAGGGCCACAATTTTATAACTCTTTCACAATTTTATCAATATTTTTCCTTAAAATAGTTGTTTTCTTTAAAGTAATGTCTCTGCAAGGTATTCCAGTATTGATTTTATTATAGTCTTCTGTAATAAACATTCTTATTTTTCCCCTAAAATGTATCTTCCCATTCCTTCTTTACACTTAGGATCAGAAAGGGACTTCCTAGTCAATCAGTTCTCATGTCTTTATCTTGGTCAAAACTTCATCAACCTCCATTTGGAATTTTAGAATTCAGTAAATTCATTACTAGTTTGTTGTTCCAGCTACTCACCTCTACTGAAGATTAAAAGCCTTCTAATGTCAAATAGAAAATTAATTGTAGTCAGTTTGCTCATTTGTTCTGAAAGCTCCTGTTGCATTTTTTCTTTTTACTTATGGCTGCATATTTCATGAAGCACTTCAACTTTTTAGATTGAGCAAACTTGTTTCATTCACCTTTTTGCAGAAAACAAACTTCTCTGGCACATTTCTGCACATTTTATCCTTAAAAAGTGATTTCATCCGGAGCTGAGGATACAAATGATACCTATATAGAATAACAGAAAAGAACTTTAGTGGGTACCTCCAACTGTAATATATACATAAACTATAGGTCACATTTGCCCTTTTGATGAGCATCTTTGGTCTAGGCAAATACCTCACCAAATTCACCTCACAGTCTTTTACTATTTTTTATCTAAGCGCTCTAGATACTCTCCTAGAGACCGCTTATATTTTGCCATTTTCAGGTAGGTTTTGTATCCAGTGTTAAGTGCCAGGAACTTGAACTTCTATAATGGCTTTAAATACTGCCTCGGAGTAAAGCAGTTTATAAAAGCTGGTTAAATCTTCTGCATTTCTCTGTAAATTGTTTTTGGGGACATAACCAGTGTAAAAGTATGTATTTTATTCTCTGTCTCTCTCTTCTGCCCCTGTAGCTTTCTCCTAAAATCTGTACTCTACTAGCATGGTATAAATTCTCAAAAGTTCAATCCAATTTAATTTCCTCGATTATTCAATTACCTCTTTAATTTCCAGATTAGGCCTACACTGGACACCACAATGCTACCCTCCTCCCCTGTTTTCTTAAGAATGTTGTTGGCTTCATCTGAACATACTTTTTGTCATACCAAGCTCCACTAGCTTCTCTTTTTGCCTTCCGTTCTGTCACCTTCCTGTGGTGATAAAATAAAACCACCAGTTGGTAGAGTGACAACTAGGTGAAGATAACAACAAACCTAGCTGATCTGGCAGACCAAGGAAGGTTTTCATGTCTTGTTAGCAGTGTAATAATTTAGCAATTTCATGGGTTACTCTTGCTATACAAGCATGTAGGCAGTTATTTCAGCATGTTATTTCAAATGGCATGTCTTACTGTACTATAATTAGGAGGATATAAAAGAAAACCAAAAAAATGGAAACACAAAAGGAAGTTTTTACTATATTCTTCCTTTAAACAGACTGACGTGCCAGCTGGTTTATGCATATTCTTAGACCTCTCATCAAGCTGTTAACTGAGATATATCTTGAGAGCGCTTGAGGAAAAAACATTCTGGATTATAGCCTGAAATTATAATTAATTTCAGGGCTTGGGATCATCAGTGTCCCAGCAGAGGAATGCCTCACTGGGAAGCAGCTTTCCGCACTCCTCTGGGCTTGGAGAGGTCACTTCTGGCTGTGGGGGTGGGACAGCACTTTGGAGAGACCCTGAGGTGGCCGAGGAGGAGGGTGGAGAAGATCCAGGGAAGCCCATGGCCCTCCAGATCTAGTCACCACACAGCGTCCCTACAAGATGCCGCAGAAGCAGCAAAACCGGCTGATTTTCCATTTGCACTTATTTTATCTATTTGGATAAATAGAAACATACTCTCTTGTCTAACTTACTTGTTTTCTTTTTATAGAAGAATGTCTGTTCTTTGTATAGAAGAATTTAGTTTCTGTGCAATTATATGAATACTGGAAAATGTGTGCTTGTCTCTAAGAACGGATGGCTGGGGATTTAAGATGATGCCCTGGCTTTCAACTGTGAAAACAAAGCCACTGCTGATGTCTCCCGTTTCAATACTCTTTCTCTCGACTCTTAAGATGTCTTCGACTCTTTAAAGGGGAAGAACTTTTCAGGACTAACTGGTGCTCCCCAGAGATGAACACCAGTGGTGACAACTCTCAGTCGGGATCCCCAGACTCTCTCCCAGTTATTCTTGAGCAGATGAGCCAAATAATTTATACTAAATGCAAACAAACACTTATGCCCTTAACAAATTCTCATGATTGATGTCTGCAACTGAGGCAATGTGTTTAATGACTGGAAACTCCAGCATGTGGAAACTTTCCAAGGTACAGGAAGAGAATAATATTTCAAAAGGATAGCATCTGCAAATGTCCAGAGCTTTTGTTGTGGGCAGATCATATTGCCTAAAGTGGGAAAGTACTATATCTGGTACATTTTGCAACTTTCCCTTCTGCAACACTTACACAGAACATTTAAATGTGTTGCTTCTTTGCTTTGTTTTTTTAGTTTCTCTAAAGAAACATTCCAGATGACTTTTCTCAGTTACGATGAGTATTACTATTATTATTATTACAATTAGTACTAGTATTATCTATTGATTATTACTGATTATTTTTCTTTCTTTTTTCCCTCAGAAGGAATGTTGTTGGAGCACACGGCCGTGAACCGCTGAACGGTGTCGGTGTCCGGGGTGCGGGGAGCAGACCCCTCGGTGGCCGCCGTATCAT
>JANPWX010017619.1:70658-114654 GCA_024734555.1 Trochalopteron elliotii
GCTACTCGGGCCCCGCCAACTCAGGTGCCGACGCCGCGGCCCCCGACGGGCCCGGCCCCGGCCCCGAGGAGGGGCCCTGCGGGTGGGGCCCCTGCAGCCCCAGAGCTCTGCAGCTCTGCAACAATCCCGAGGGGTACCTGGCTGCCTACAGCCTGCTGGCCATCTTCCAAGGTAACCTGTTCCTGCTGCCCAGGGCACACGCTGTGCCCCATCCCGGGACTGGGGGGAACCGGGCGGGAGCCTGGGCTGGAAGAGTCGGGGAAGGAGTGGTGAATGTTTTGGGTGGTGAGTGAGGAGAGACAGGGTTCCTCTAGTAACTGGACTGTGGCAGTAATGGCTTGACTCGGGGAAGGAAAGTACACTTGTGCCCGGGATGGAGAAGTTGCGTAGCATTACTCTTTGTACTTTGTTTCTCCTCGCTTCTTTCCCCGTGTACTTTATTGACCACTGCAGAGTCTACAGTCCTACCAGCTCTTTGCTTCATGCACTTGTCAATGCTGCATCCCCATTGATCACTAGAAAATAGTGCTTCCTGTGCACACAGGCAGAGATTTACGAGCCAGGGATTAAAACACCAATATAAATATAAAATTGTTGTACCCTACTGCTTTCTTACCTGCCTGCTAACTGAAACACTGTCCTGGCCTGGTTGGATGGGACTTTGGGTAAATTTGAAAACAGCAAAAACATGTGAATTTGTTTTATGAATACCAGTGCAGCCATCTCCCTAAAACTTAAATAAAAGTTGATCTTGGGAATAACCTGAAGTTTAGCTTGGCCTAAATTCCTGCTGTTTGGCTTCAGAGATTCTTGTCCATATTTTTGGTTTTCTGTAATGATTGGTTAAGGCCTTAGCAGGTGTTTGATTTAGAAAGTAGAAATGTTGGGGAGGAGAAGAATTACTGTAAAAAATATTAAAAATTGAGGTCTGTGAAACTTGGATATTTGTATGCCAAAAGAATCAAGTGGGTCAGTATTCATAGCCTTTCAAGTTTATTTGACTAGCTAGAAAAGAGAAGGGTGTTTCCTGAACAATTTGCTGTAAAGATCCTTGTTACTCATTCAGGGACTTCTATAAAGAGGTGGAGGGGAATGTTGGATATTTAATGTTAGAGGAGAGAGCCGCCTACACCAAAAAAGTGTTGAGTTTGAATGGCTCTATTCCACCTGGAACTACACTGAGGCAACTAGAATGGTATGAGGAAAAGAGAATTAGAAGCTCTGCTTAAAACCTAGAAGGATTTTAATGCTGCTTGTGATGCTTGGAGAGTCCTTGCATGAGCTAGTGTCTTAGTATGTGTTTCTGTGAGCTTTTTCTGCTTTTAGTCTTTTCAGATTCTGATCTTATCTTAGTATATAGGTTTAGTGTTAGAAAAGAAGTATTTAGAAAATTTTGGGATAAGTCTGTTGTTTCTTGCTTGAATTTGAAAGGTCATGCTACAGCTGGTAGAATCAGATGATTACTGTTGCAGTTGTCCTGCCAAATTTGTTTTCTCTATAAATAAATAGAAGAGGGATGTGTTTGTGGAAGAACTTCTCACATCATAGGTTTCAATAGCTGAGCAGTAGAAGGTTTTCAGAATACATATATAAACTTTTTGAGTGGCATAAGAATATTCATAGGCAGTTAAAAATGCCCTGAATGTGACACTGAAAAGATTGTTAAACTAAACAAAGTGTCTCGACTATTTCCAGCATGTCTAAATTTCTTCAAATCAGTCCTGTTCTGATCTGATCATTGAGCTGAATAACAAACTCATCATACTTTAAAATCTGGGTTGTAGTCTGGATAGGTACCCAATCATATAAACTACTTGTATCATAAGAATCTCTTGTCCCCTTAGGAGGTTATGGGTGTTGCTTGTGCCACTCATCCAGCTACTCCTTCTGTTATCTAACTGTATATTTATGCCAGGCACCTAACAAATCTAGTTCAGGTTTAGGCCTTAAAGGAGGGAAACTTATGATGTTTGTTTTGGAAGCTGGTGTGTAAGCATGGCTGTTGCAGATCTTGTGACATACTTGGATTTTCTGACAAGAGGCTTTACTTTGGTTAGAACATAAAGGAAACTGTATGTTGAAGACAAGCTCCAATTCTTTTTGAGATGCAGGAAAAACAAGGGTCATCAGCAAGAAATTCAGGCTTGTGTGGGAAACTCAATGAAAATATTCGGGTCTTGCAGCTTCAGAGTTTAGATAAAAGCACACAAAACACAACTAGGATTTTGCAGTTATGTGACCTTTTGCTGTGCTCTAGTTTGGGTCTGTCTTGGTTTAAGGAAAATTTGGGAGGAAACTCCCAAAGCGGTCCCTCTAGAAAGCAAATTCAAGCAACCCCTCCCCCAGATGGTTCAGAAAAATATTTCCTAGGAGAAAAGTGGAACAAACTGTTTATTTAACAACCAAAGTATTCACAAGCATAAAAAATGAATAATACTAAATAATAAAACTTCTTACTGTTCTGAAGAGATGGCAAATTCAGAGAGTCCTGTTCACGGGGTGTGGCTCGGTGAGCTCCTGATGTTTTTCTGGGTTTTCAGTCCAGAGCAGGGCTGGTCAGTTCCAAGTGCAGGGAACTTCTCTGCTTTGGTTTGCTAAAGCTGACTGAAAAGCGAAGGAGAGTTCTCTCTCGCATGTCCATGCTGCAGACAGCACTGTCTGTGTGAAAGGATGCAGAGGACTGAGTGCAGTTTCTGAAAACAAACTCAGCACTTCTTCTCCCCCTTTTCTTTTGGAACCAGTCTTAAAGGTGCAGAACTTAATACCCAGAATAAACAGAACAGATGATTGGGGATACAAGGATCATAAAGTCACCCCAGGACAGGTCCTAATCATTTGATTTACCCTCCAAACTACAGAAGCCATCACTGAGGAAGATAAGATACTATTAAAATGGCCTAATGCACCTCTAGAAAAGATTATTTCTTAATGTGTTGAAGATTAATGGGAGTAATCCATAACACGCTTTTGATTAATGTAAGTTGTTATACTAGACTTTTTAAAGGAGTGAACATAGTGGATGACTATCTGCAATGACCTGGTATGTTGTGAATCTAACTGAAAGCATGTATTTGTCAGAATATTTTCTAGCTGCTCTTGAAAATAGGTTGTTTTCATTAGCACTTCATATGCTGGATTGCAGCTTCTCAGAAGATCTCAGGGGGAACTTAACTCTTAATTTCTTGCCCTTTCCGTTTCAAGTACATGTGGAACCTGTATTTCCAGAATACAAAACACTTCTTTGCCTAGAATGTTTTTACATGACTAATAGTTGCTTTCTGTATGGCACTTAGGGTTGCCTAAATGTATGATTGCATCTAATAATACAGTAACTGGATATGCTGCAGTTCATAGCTGTAGTGGAAAACAAGCTAGAGGTTATCTCACTATTTTGAGGACAAGAAGGACTGTTTATTTCTCATGTCATTAATAATTTTTAATAAATAAAACAACAGAACCGTTTGAGACTGCTCCAGTCTAATCTACCAAAAATCTTTGAATATCACTAATATTTTATAGGCTTATCAGACCTGGTACTTTCACCAAGGCCTTTTTAATTGTTATTTTTGTGTACCTGTTGTTAAAGTCACCATTCTTATAACAACTGCAAAAGATGTATTTTTGTTGAATGGATGAAGGAAAAAACCCCTGTGTTTTGCAATATCAAATAAAGTTGGTTTATAATTAATCTGGATTTTATGCGTCAGTACACACTACCTAAATCTCTAACAGATGTGGCAATACAAGAAGGTTTTGGTTGAGAATAGTTAAACTAAATTCTATACTACAGTTTTAAGTGTTGGGATGTTCTTACAGAATTTGTTTTTCAGATCAAGTTAGTATCAGCCGGGTTCTGCCTTTCCACTTGCTGTGTGGCACACCTTCATAAAGGTGTTTTAAAGCCTTATTAAATGTTTAAAGTTCTGGCAGATGGGAAAAACTTGTTCATTCCTTCATGCTAGTATTGTTCTTTGGTTAATGCTTCTTAAGAGGAAAATGAAGTTGCTGAATGTGTAACTATTGGCACTGGAATGATGCCTGAGTACTTGTGTCAATCCCATATGAATTTAAGTGTGATGACTAAACTGACAAGTGAAATTGTCAGCCTTAATAAAGAGGCCATAGAATGGTATTGGAACTAATATTGTGCCAAGAGATGCTTCCATATAAAAAGCTGAAGTTTGGCTGTTAGAACACAGCTAGTTTATTTGGAGTAATTTTTTTTACACATTAGAGTGTTCTAAGGAGATGTTGAAGTTTGGCTCAAGTAGTTGTACTTATGGATGGTGCAATGCTTGTTGAAAACTAACTTAAACACATTTCTGTCACTAGTCTTCTGTTCTCTTCTTAAAATGACAGTAGAAAATCATGTTTTAATTTTAGAGTAAGAGTAACTGTAGGGCCTGTGTCAGGGGAGATCCTCATCAGTCATCTGTGAGGTTACAGAACTCAAACATATTTGTACCTCTGACTCTAAGACTTCACAACTCTTTTTTCAGGTATATATTTTGTTATAGGCACAATTTAATTAGGCTGTGATAAGGTTAGCTGACAGTGTTATAATTACAGCTATTTATCTTGTAACTGAATCCTATTTTGGGACTGCTAAAACCAAACTCTTGGTCTTTTTCACAGAAACAGAATGTGAAGCAGGGTAGAAGATTGAAGTTTGTCCATTTTTACAAAAGCATTGTCTGTAGACTGAGTGTCTAAGCATGTGCTGGCAATTGTAGCTTAGTTCTAATTTTAGTTATTTATTTTGCAGTTCATCTGTGCTTCAGTAGGGCAGCTTGTGCAATGACTTTTTTCCATGTTGTTTGATACTTTTACTCCAGGGAAGTTACAGGTTCAAGGAGCAAACCTTTTTTGCTCAGTTGAAGTAAATCACCTCTTTGCTCTGAAACAGTTGCAAAGAATTTTTAAATAGCTATACACTTTTTTTATATTATACAAATGCATGTTCATTGAAAAACCTTCTTTTATCATTTTTTTGTGGTGGTAGGGATTTGGTTGTTTGCAAAAATTTGAAAAACTTGCTTCAGCCATACTGTGTATTCTAATGCAAGTTTTAACCTTGACTAAATTACCTTTAATTTTTTAAGTATTTTATGACACCATAATGCATTCTGTTTGAAATCTGTACTTCAGACAAATATGTAGGTCCTGTGCAGTTTGGTTGGCTAAGGTGGCACTGTATTGATCTACTCTGTACCTGTATTTTATAGCTAATAAATACCTTATAAAGGAACCTTATATAAGTATATATTAATTTTAACCTTTCCATCACACAAGAGTAAGTTTACCTCTGCAACTCTATTGAATTAAAGTATCTCTGACTAATTATCTCCTTTTTTTTTTTTGTAGGTATTGTAGTAAATGGCCTGGTTAACATTAGTATTTCAACAATTGAGAAGCGTTATGAGTTGAACAGTTCCCTCACTGGCTTAATCTCTGCAAGCTATGACATTGCTTTTTGTCTGTTGTCACTGTTTGTATCTTACTTGGGAGAAAGAGGGCACAAACCAAGATGGCTTGCTTTCTCAGCATTTATGCTAGGACTGGGCTCACTTATATTTTCCTTACCACACTTCAGTAGTGGAAAATACCAGTATGGTGGAAGTAAACTTGAAGGTAAGTTTATGGTTATTTTGGAAATTACTCTGAAAAATTAAAATCTCTGTATCAACATGGTGCAATTCCTTATTTGGCACAACATAGTTACTCTGTCAATGTCCTAAAAAAGAGTGCTGTCTGTAACTGAAAATTGATTCTTTGAAATCTGTAAGTTCAAGAGCAGCGCTTCTGCACAGTGAACTTTATTTTTCCAGAAGCAATCTGAGAGTCAGTTATCAGTTCTTGCTCTTAAGCAACATTTGAATAAAATTATTTTTACTTGCTTTGATGAATGCAATTAAAATTCACTTTAAAGAAAATTTATCTGGCATCTCTTTGTGACTAGGGATCAAGTTAAGTCAGCAATGTAGGAGAAATATTAAAGCTGTTAGACTTACCATCTTACCTGGAAGGTGACTACTTCTTGCATTTCTTTGTGGTTTTGAGCTCTTAAAGGCATGTTGATTAATTCAACAAGTTTCTCTATGTTCTTTTAAAATATGTTGATTTTAGCTTGTGGATTTATTTGAAATAAAGAGGAAATAAGCAGTACTGAACAAAGCAGTGCTTAAATCATGGGTGTAGCTGTCTCTCAGTTCTTAAACTTTTCTCACAAAACAAGACGGCACAATGTGATTAATGCCAACAATCTGTATTTCAGTTTAGTGGCACACCTATAATACAGAAATGTTCAGATACGCTTGAAAGCAAGATGACTTAATCTTCTAGGATTGTCTTGTTATTGCAGTCTTTAATCAAAATTATGCATTCAATGACTAAGCATATTAGAGTGCTCACTAAAAAAAAAAATCAGTAGCTGTTAAGGAACATGATGAAAGGTTGTTGATTCTCTAATTTCTTTGGTAGTAATTATTTTGTCCACTTCTATGAGCTGTCTAGATGTTAGTTAAAAAGGTTGGGCAAGCTATTTTTTCCTATCTAATAAATGAGGCTCTGATACAGAAATTAACTGAACTTTCAACTGAACAAGGTCAAAAGGAAATATCTTTAGTGTTTTGGGGATAAGCTTGTTAGCCCTTGGGAGGGGACAACACATTACTTGCTCCAGACTCTGTTACAGTCCCGTTTCCCTACAATTTTGGTTTCAGTATTGACCTCTCTACTTCACTATGGTGAAAGGGAAGCTGAATTTAGTACATAGAAGTTTAAATCTGATTTTGTTTTTTTTCATTTGGAACAAGATCCTGACAGTGTGGGAGGGCAGATTACCAACTATTGCGACTGATATTTCCCCTTTCAAACAATTTTAGTTGAAATCTCAAGGAGCATGTTACTGTTTCACCCAACATGCATCATTGAAGATGGCTGTAGATATTGATAACTTTATTAGGGACGTGTTCTACATGAACTTTTGAAGCCAAAAAGTGGTGGGGAATTTTTGAATTGGAATGTGTTTTCTGCACCATAGCACTGTCAGCTGACAGCTTGCCTGCTGCTTTGACTGTTGTAATGCAGGTGCCTATGCTGTGCCTGTGGTGAGCACATTTAAGATCTTCAGCTGACTTAAAACACTATCAAAAATAAATGACTAAGAGTGCAGGGAATATCTGCACCATGGCAGTCAACGTAAATCTTCAAGTGCAGTGCAACAGCGTCTCTTAACTGTCAAGTAAACCCACAGCATGAGGATTATGGTTTAGTTAGTTCTGAGGTTGATGAAACATTTTAACTATACAATTAGTTGCCGAATTTAATAGCACCACAGCCTAGAAGCCTTCCTTTTGAATTATTTGTGTGAGTTTCTTGTAGAAATCCTATCTTTTTTTTATTAAGCTTGTATTTGATTATTTGTATTAAAATCTACCACTTATTTTATTTCTGAATTTGTGACTAGTCATTACTTAATTATTAATGTTTGTCTGTTATATGTCAGTACAGTGACTTTTACATGCAGAATAACTTTAAAATACAGTTCAATGTAATATTTAATGTGGCTGCCATAAGTCTAATCTGAAATACAAAATACATATAGCCTCCAGCATAAGCCTTACGGACTTCCTGAAACTTACTGCTTTATCTTGAGATAATAATTTACTTTTGTTCTGTGTATGCACATATCCTACTCTACAAATCTATTTGATCATTTGTTTATCATAGTACCATTTCCTAGAAATACTTTAATCCATTTCATATTGAAAAATTTGCCAATCAGTGGTCTGCCTATTAGTGATTGTTTGTTTGTTTTTTAAGCCACTGTAAAATGTGTTTTCTATTCTCCAGAAAGGTTTTAGACTCAAATTTGTGACCCGGGTGTGGCCAGCTGTTTGTTCTGGTAACTTTCCCAGGTTGCGCGGGCTGCCGGTGCCTCGGCTGGCTTCGGTGTGGGCGGTCAGGGGCTCCCCCTGCTGGTGCCGCCCGAGCAGAATCAACTTAATTTGATTAATCGGGGGGCACTGAGCACTGTGAAAACTGCGAATGTTGTAAGCAGTGTGCCTTTAAACTTCAGTCTCGGATTTTATTTCAAAAGTTAAACGTGTTTCAATATGTGTGTGACAGCAAATGTGAATCGTAGTTTCTCACTTGACACTGTGAAAATGACTTCATTGTGAACACAGTCAAACATTGGTACAGATTACTCAGGATACTTCCTACATTGAAAGGAAGGAAAACTTTAAAGACTCTTCGTTTTGAAGTGAGGTTTTCTTATCCCACATGTTGGCCTGTTTCTGTGCAATGGCACTGTAACACCTATTGTGTGCTACAGGAAATAATGATTAAGATAAGTTTTCTTTAAATACCTGGTTTGTGGCCAGCACTTCCTTTCATTTTGTTTTGTGAGCCCATAGTGTGGATTGATCTTGCCCCTTCTTTGCATAAGTAAAGTGTTCTCAGATGTAAAAGGGCCCAAGGAAAATAAAGGCTGTAATAATTCTGTAGTTGAATAGCGTGAATTAATCAGTCCACTTATCTGATCTGGAGGACATTTTCATGTATTTATTCAGTGGGGCTCATTACTATCAAACTGATGGATTCATCCTCTTTCTTGGAGTTTTATGCTCTTATGTGGAGAAACATGGAAATGTTTCTACGCATCCATCTTGTCTCTTGGTATTCTGCTACCGAAAGTGCAATGATAGCAAGAGAAAGGAGAAGAAAACACAATACTCGCTGTTTTCAGTTCCTCTTTTCTCTTCCCTCCTTGTAGTGCCAAGTATTACAGCAGCAGACACAACCTTACACTGCTGTACCACTACTTTCCTCTTTCTGGGTGTGCACAAGTACAGAGGCTTTACATTGACTTCTCCTTTTAGAGACACGGCAGTGTGTGTTCTAGGAGAGATAGTGATGTAGCTTTTTAAGGTTTTCCCCTTATGAAAATAGGCAAACACTTCTCAAAAGAGTGAATGTAAAGGGAGGATTCTTTGCTAATGACAGACTGCACTTTCGGTCAGGCCCAGATTTCCTCAGGTTGTTCAGGCTGCTCTGTCACTTATGAGTGGAAGTTGTTAGTGTTCCTCAGAATTGTTATAAGGTACAAAAATACAGTGAAGTGTCAGTTACATAGGAGTATTCATAACCTGTGGAATGACCATCTGACAAGTGGTTGGTTGGTTTTTTCATACTTCTGGTCAATAATACTTTCAACAAGCCAACACATAGTTATAAGGCTGTTTCATTCCTGTTGCCTTCCTGGAGAGGATACAAAAACAAAGCCCTGCTACTATTTCTTTTGTGGAATATGATATCACAGAAGGCTTGGCACTGCCATATTGGATATATTACTAGGTGTGAAAATTAAGATGGGAGCCTGACATAACAGTATTCTTTTTGTAGTTTAGCTCTCAGTACAGATCATTCTTCAAACTGGACTGTGATGGGTTGGGTAACAGAATTGTAAAGGCTTGCTGTCTCTGTTTTTCAGATACATGTCAAACTGCAGGAACCACCTTTGCTAATGCCACTTGCAGTGCCAGCACAAACTCTTCACTTCACAAGTATCTATATATCTTCATCCTTGCACAGCTGCTGCTGGGAGTTGGAGGAACTCCTCTATATACTTTGGGGACAGCTTTTATTGATGATAGTGTCCCAAAACACATGTCTTCTCTTTATATAGGTAACTTCAAAACCCTTTATATCAAATTGTATGGATAGATCATGGACTGCAATACATTCCAAATGTTGTAATGAATTCTTTGAATTAAGCAATCTTGTAATTATTACTTATGCACATAAAGTATTTCTACATTAGTTGCTGTGCAATTTAGATATTATTCTGCTCTGAGTACCAAGTCTTTCAAATTTTTTATTTTGTAAAGCATGGTCAAGCTACTTTGAGCACCCCTCCTGTCACCTTTTCATGTCAGTAACTGAAAATTGTTAAATGGTTAATGTGTCTTGTGTGTTAACAACTGAATAAGTTGCAGCAAAAAACTTACTTTTTAGTCATAGGTTTTGAAAAATACTGTGTATCAGTCAGGTCAGTAGCTAGATCATATTGTATCCTTTAATAGTTTATTTACTTACTTTCTAATGGTAGGCTGTCTGCCCAGTGCATAAGCACTGGTGTGCCTGCTGTGATCAATCCAGTTCTCTAGCCACATACAAATTTGACACTTGGCTGTACTGGACATACAGAGATCTCTTCACTGGGTCTGTTTAAAAGCTAAGGAGTACTAATATTTAGCAGTGATTTTTCATCTTTTTCAGTCACCATTCTCTAGGTTATGTGCCATTTTATTGCCAAATTCATTGCAGTCTGTGTGTTTTCTGTGGGTATGAAAATAATTATTTCCTCTTTTTCATAGGTAAGACGAGTAAAAACATATTACTTATACTTGTAACTTGCAGGAGGAATTCAAAGCATGTCAGATTCCAGGACTGTTTTCAGAATAAATCAATATTTTAAGGGACAAATTTGAAATCATTATCTGTTTGCATGCGATTTTTGTCCAGTTTTTCCAGGCAAGCTACTCCCTTTGATGCCAACGAATAGGATAGGCACATATGATAAATCTTAGATGACAAAGACAAGTTTTGTTTTTGCTATTTCTTTATTTTGACAGAGATAATACATTTTTTTTCTCCTCTGCCTCCTCCCCTGAAACTGGTGAAATAAATGGAGCAGAATTAGGGTTGTCTGTATGACTAGGGGAACAAGAAGTGACCTGAGAACTCAGGAGAGTGGTATCAGTGTTCATACTTTTAAGAAAAGACAAATACAACAAACTAATGCATGCACAGTCGTCAGGCAACTGAGTTGAGTTCAGAAGAGCAGTGTATTCTGCCTGATATAACAAATATATTCCACTTGCACTGGAATGCCTGTGAGTGAGTGGGTAACTAAGCCTTGATTCTTCCTTCATGCAATGTATTGAGTGTTAAAATATGTTGTGTTGCTTTATCTTGTATAAGAAGCCTTATGCAATGCAGGAAAAAAACCAGAACCCCCCAAAACAACCCACAAAACCAAAATAAACCCAGAACCCACCCCTAAAGTTGTCCATAAAAGCTGCTAGCAGCTTTTACTGTGAGCCTGCAGTGCATAAGTTGGTGTTTCTCTCTCACACAGGGTGCATTTTCATGATGACTGGGACATCTACAACTAAAGCCACTGAAGCTAAACAATTCCAAATGACATTTAAATGGAGTGTTTGAAAGATAGGCACTTTCTAAACTCATTATGAAGCTCTGTAGGATGAATATGAACTTAACTCAGAGAGTTCCTGTGACCATGTCACTATTTCCGAAATGTGGGAAAACCAGGGATATATCTACCCAATACTTATTTTGACTTGACTGTCACATTTTGCATTGCTTTACCCTCTTGCACCCCTCTTACCTCCTGACTCCCCCATTGTTTTCCCTTACTAGAGGGAAATTAAGTGCTTGTGATCCACGCACTTCAGAAACTAATGAGAAATCCAGATTATTCCACCTGGGGAGACAGTAGGAATGCATGTTTACTAATTAAAGAAGGATTTAGTTGCTATTAATTGCAAGCCTTAATCTGCAGACACAGTGTTCCTGCTATCAGGGAGTGCTTAATGGCAAAAGAAATCTGTCTGGTAGGCCAGGAACACTATTGTGACATCAAAAAAGTCTTGTACTCTTTTGTAGGGCATGGTTACACTAGCAACTTTGCAGGTTGATGTTTTCTTTTTTGGGGGGAGGCTGTAAGGGGTTTGTTTGTTTGGGTTTTTTTGTTATTACTGTCAGGAGCTGTTATGAGCCTTGGCTTTGCATTTTAAGGCAGATATTACTGCAGTGAGATACTTTAATGTAACGCTGTCTTCTGGTTTTAAAAGATCTGGAAAGTAACTTAAGATTCAAATAATAATACTACTATTAACTTAAGATTCAAATAAAACAAATTCTTAAAGATCGTGATTAATACAGTTGATAAACAATGTTCATAATTTCATTAATTTTTTTCACATTATCTTTTAAATGTGGGCACAAAATGGTCAAAAATGCAATCTAATAATTCTTAAAGGTGCAGTCAGTGAAATGCCTTTTGCTGAACCTCTGATTTGAAGCTTTTGATAGCTGCAGATTTTTTTGCTAGGGCATAGTTACAGATTTTGTCTTCTATATGCTATAACTAAAGTAGTGAGAATGAAAGAACAGGCTGACTTACAGAAACCTTTTGGTCTGAAGTTGATTTAAGAATTTTGTTACAAGAATGCTTAAAAAAAATTAAAGAAGTTATGGTGAACTTGATATATTTTCTCTTCTAGGAATTGGCTATGCCATGTCTCTGCTGGGTCCTGCTATTGGCTACGTCTTAGGAGGGCAGCTGCTTAACATTTATATTGATATCCAGATGCCAAAAAGGCAAGATACAACTTAGTTTATTGCTTCCTATTTTCTTTTCCTAATATTTTTTATTAAAATATTAAGCTTTTCTCCCTGTGAGGAGAAAAGTTTTAGAAAAACCATATTTTCAAGAGCTTCATTAACTTGTTTCAAAGTTGCACTTAAAAAGGCTTTGTGCGAGTTATTTCCCAGAGTGACTCCATTGTGTGTGAAAGTTTCTCTGTAGTGCAAATAGTTAGTTCTAGCATTTAAATATTAGGTATTTTAAACCTCAGTAGGAAAAAGTGTGTTTTCTTTAGTTGTTTATTTGGGGTTAAGGTGCACCTCCTGATTTCTTGTGAAACTGTTTCCTTGAGTTGGAATATGAAGGTTAGGATATTGCTTCTTAACTCGTAGGGAAGACCTTGCTAGAAAATTTATCAGTTGAATAATAGTCCATTTTTAAAAGAAGTGTTGTAAATTGTACTACTGTCTAAACCAGCAACTTCATTTGCATTTTTATTTCCTTTGTTTTAGAGCCTTCAGATCCATGCAATTGCATTCTGAACTTCTGAATTGGTTTTGATATAACTCATTGATTATGAGGAATCTTTCTAAATCCAGCACTTTCAGTATCTTCATATCTTCCTCAGAATCTCGAAATCAGGGCCAAAGAATAGCTTTTAAATTGGAATGACATTTAGTGAGTTGAAGGCTCCATTTGGTAGAATGCAATATTTTTATAATTGCCCAATTAAGTTGGTTTAAACAAGCAAAAATAAACTTAATACATGTAAAACTAAGAAAATAGCAATATTACAAAGCTCTCTGTTTAACAAATATTAAAAGGAAATATTCTAGCTCACTGAAATCTGAAATTCAGAAAGGTAAACCTGCTTTTTCTGAATTACTTTTCCAGTACAAAGGTGGATCAAGATGACCCACGTTGGCTTGGAGCATGGTGGATAGGATTTCTTGCATGCTTTTTTGCAATTTGGCTTCTTATAATACCTTTTTCATGCTTTCCAAAGCACCTACCAGGTAAAGGTTTACTTGGCTACTTTGGAAGAAAGTTTTGTTCATATTTGTGGGTTATAGACTACTGGACTGAATGTTTCCTCTTTGATTTTGTTTCTCAGTTAACTGTCTGACTAAAATCTGAGGACAAGGGGTTTTTTGTTTGTTTGTTTCCCCCTCGAATATGCAGACTTTGAAACAAGGTGAATCAGCTGCAGGGAGGATCTTGTGTGTGGTGGTCTTGCCCATGCACAGGGGGTTGGGCATAGATGGTCTTCAAGGTCCTCTTTCAACTCTTTACCATTCTATGATTCTCTACAATGATGTACAGTAGGACTGGAAATTAATACCTAAGTGTGGAGACTGGTGGTCAAAGTTTGAAAGATGCTTGTAGCTAAGCACCCAGGACAATATTTAAAGCTTCTGTGTTACCCACCAAGAGTAATGTAAAAATTCTGTGACCATCCAAAGCGTCATACTATACTAATATTGAAGGAAAAATGGAGGAGAAGAAAAAATGAAGTAGGAAACGGGAGAATTGTGAGGATGATTAAAAAAAAAAAGTCTTCAGCATACTCTTGGAGTTTTTAGGATGTCCCTGATAATATCTTATTGCAGCCAAAACCTTCTAACAGAAGTGTGATGCTTTCACCAAAAATCTTCTTTCAACAGTACATTATTGATCTCTTTAAAAATATGTACCAATAAAACAGACAAGAAGACCTATAATGTCTGGAATAGCTTTCCCTACTAAAGGAAACACAAAATTTGGTAGTTTTTTGACATTTTCTAAGAGCGCAGGTATTCAATGTTTTCATTGTCAATAAATATGACCATTTGTAGGAACTGCAAAAATTCAGGCTGAAAAAATCTCTGAAACTCATGATGATGGAAGCCAGGTACTGGTTCAGGCCAACAATATTGGACAAAGTTTTAAAGACTTTCCTATGGCTCTCATGGTAAGAAAAATCCCAAATTTGCTGAAACTGAATATATTCTGAAAAACAAAATTCTTTTTTACATCTTAGAGGGCTTTAGAAATGGCTTATTGTGTTGTGATGGGAAAGACTGCAATGTTACTGATAATTTAATGCACATTCATTTTGTTGATGCTTGAGATTGTTAGAAAAGCATATTACTGAAGTTCCATTTCAGAGTATCTATTTTTAAAATATATGATTTCTACTTTAGCTGGTTTCAAAATCAAATAATTTTGAGTGTGTTATGATGATTTCTCCTCATAGATACTGTTGAGGAATCCAGTGCTTATGAGTCTAATAGTAGCCAGTTCCTCAGAAGCTTTAGTTGCCACTGGATTTGCCACATTTCTACCAAAGTTCATAGAAAATCAGTTTGGAAAGACATCAAGTTTTTCAGCAACTCTTGGAGGTAATATGACTTTTTATTTTTAAATCCTAAGTATACTGTGTTGAACACTTCATTAACATTACAGGTAGAAGATTATATGGGTATCTTTTTTATATGAGATATTTGTGAATGTACTTAGATGGTATGCAGTAATCAGAACATTATTTTTGTTATCCTTGCCTGCCCATAAGTACTCTAGTATTTAATTCATCAAGGGAATAGCTCTACTTGTTGTTTGTAGACTCTGAAGACTTGATTCTCATAGTCCAAGTAGACTGAGGCTTTTGTGTGATGATGAAACTGCATCCTTTCTTATTCTTGGTGAAAAATGTTTAATTTTCCCTATTTAAAATTGGCTAAAGAAACATTAGTATCTTAGTCACTACTAAAACAATCAAGATGAAGGGCAGCTAGGAAAAAAGCACTGCTTATCACAAAGAAGTTGTTGACTTTGCCTGTCTCTTCTTTAATTGTACACTGACATTACAATGAGTTTGCAATAAAATGACTAATCAGAATATATAATAAGTCCATTATCTAACTGGTTCTATGGCTGGCTTACTGTCACCTATTTATTATCTAATATGCAGAAGTAATAGGTAGAACAGGAGAGAGCTGTGAAAAGCTGAGCATTGGAGAAACAGAAAACATCTGATGGAAGAGCTGTTCTCAGTAGGCTCACATGATTAACTTTGACACAATTAATCTTGAAGAACAGTGACCAGATCAAGGCAGAAATGTCCATAATGCCAACAGATGCTTGTAGTATGCAGTTTTAATATTTCTAGAATGCTTAGCTGAAGGGTGCTGCAATGTAACTCTGGTAGTTGAGCTCCTCTTCCTGCAGGAGAAATATTTTTGGGAAGGACTTTCGGAATTACTTCTCTGGGCAATACTAGATAGTATTGTTGCATCAAAACAAAGCATCTGCAAGTTTTACATAAAAACACATTGGAATACACACTCAGTTGTTAACAAAAAACTAGAAGGGAAGTGGAAAATTGAGTGTTACATTTTTTTGTCCAGAGACCTTGTCTGAATGTCTTTGAGTTGAAATTATTGACGGTGCTTATTAAATGTACAGCTTTAAAGAAATGCCTACAATAATGTTGAAAGCTGGCTGTACCCAAACTGAGCTAATTAGTCTAAGCATTACTGATGACCATGGAAACTATTTAAACTATGATTGACTGTGGTTTGTGGAATGCCCAGGTCTGTGGCCTGGGCAGTTTTGTCACTGTACCTGAACGGTCTCTAAAAGTTAGCTTTCTCAGGTTGGTGTAAGTGGTGTAAGTTATACTGAGTTCTGTGTTGTATTATAAATTAGCCATATAAAAATGCTCAGTTATCTGGAGTGCAAAGAGGATAAATCATTATGGACCATATGGACTATGACAGCAAAACTGACCCACTGATCTAGACTTCTTTAAATCTTTCAATAGATGTCATCTTACATCTTGTGCTGTCTCTTGTATAATAGTAGTAATTTTCTCTTATTAAAAAGTTCATAACAGATGTATAAGAAAGAACATGGACATGTCAAAAAAATTGAAAGAATGAAAGAGGATTTTCTGTTTTCATGGAGATGCCTAATGGTGTTCAGAGATTCATGCCCCATAGTGCTCCTAAGTCATCTAGTTTGGCTGTGTTGAAATTGGGTTTTGGACAGCTATGAATTACATTGTCCAGTTAAAACTCTGGAAAGGCTAAAGGTGATGTAACAGTAGAATAAATTATTCGTGCAGTAATGAGTACTATGGTTTGAAAACAGTATCACATGGACTGCATTTTGCAGGTAACTGTTTTGATTTTTTTCTTAGCATAAAACTGCACTCTTAATTGTTTCACAGCTGTCTTGCATTTTTATGTAACTGCTCCTTGTCTTGTTTTCCTCTAGGACTTGTACTAATTCCAGGAGCAGCGCTAGGCCAAGTCATAAGTGGTGTCTTGGTTTCCAAGTGCAAAATGAGTTGCAAAGGCATAATCAAGTTCATGATAAGCACCTGTTCAGTGGCCCTAATATTAAACACTGTGTTTTTATTTGCTAAATGCGGGAATGAACCTTTTGCAGGTGTCTCTGAAACATATAATGGGTAAATATATTTTAATGCACTCTTGGGCTTAATGTTAATATTTATTTGATTCCCATAGTTTCAAATAGTATACACCAGCAGTGTTTAGAAGTGGAAGGAAGGCAACTAGCTACTTCAAAAGTCTGCTCTCAAGTAGTCAGTTACTCTGTCGTGAATTAACAGAGCCGGAGGCAACACCAGTTGTTTGAGAGTTTGCCAAAGAGCCAGATGGTGCTGTGCAAAATAACTCTAGTAGGCTGGTACCTAGGCTGGTACCTAGGACTGCTAGGTGCCATCTGAAAAAAATGATAGGCATGAATTGTGTGTTGTGTAAGTTGGAAAATAACTTATCAATACCTTTTTTACTGTTTTTCCAAATCCCTCATTTTATACAAAGGCTGGGTACCACTATGTTTTATAAAAGCATAATATGTTAGTTTTTCTCTAATGAATCAAAAGGCTAGAAGCTAAATAAGATGGAGTGGTGCAGTTTACTGACACAATGATATGACAGCTACTGACACATGATATGGACCATGAAAATGTAGAAGATAGGTTGAGGAGGGAATTGGCTTTGTAGCCTGTAATGCCCATGCAAGTTGGTGGAAAGTAGAAATTTACTGCTATGATACTCTTAAGATTAATTTGTATTTCCTTTTCCAGAAGGTGTGCAAAGTGAATCAACAAAGTTCCATACACTGGTGACTGGAAGAAAATAAAAAACCTTAAAGCCCACTCTACCACTCATTCTGATTTTATCTTTACAACTTGCTGTATAAATTGACAGTATATTTAAAGGCCAGTGTTGAAATTTGATGACTAAAATATGGCTTTGCTTCAGTGTCTGAAAAGATTCTAGCAGACAGATGACTTGGACAACTCAGAACTGTGAATCAGAATTCAGATTTTGGTTGTAGAAAGGTTATAGTTACATATTGAGCAAAAGAATCTGTATTCATAAATAAAATGCTGAAGATATAGTATAGAAAATGGTGTATGAAATTATCTATATTTTTATATCAGGTCCTATGATAACAAGCAGCTGACAAAGGTTACAGCTGAACTGATTTTCATCCTAAGTTAAATACAGCTAACCTGTATTTTATAGTTTTGTGTAACTTTATCAGTTATGTAGCTTAACTGTTGCTGAAGACTACTTATCTACAGCAATTGAAGTTAACCAGTTCTGAAGTATATCTCTTCCTTTGGTATCCATTATAAAAAATGGCTCAGCTCTACCTTATTCAGTGTAACATGTTGGATTATACTTTACTGGATGTGTACATCAGAATAGTTATTGGCACTAATACAGTGCCAGTTTTTAAACTTGTTTTCCATGAAGAAATAAAATATATAGCAGTAGCTTTAAAAAAAATAATAGGTTTATAAACTTGTGGAAGAATAGCCAAATGTTTGCCTTCTGCTAATGCTACTTCTGAAGGAATAAATTATAGGACTGCTCTGAGTTGATTTGGAATTTGATGTAGATTTTTGTGGAGAATTTCAAGAAGTCCTTCATGGCAAGCATTGTCTTCCTATTGAAAAATAGCCTGGAAAGGTGAGGGAAGCTTTTGTAGGTTTAGTCTCAGAATTACATGAGTACCAGATCGCTTGTTTATGTTAATGAAAACAGCATCTTACTTTTAGTAGCACTGTTCAATACTAAATCAGGCTACCAGCAGAACTAACATGGTTTATTTTGTCTAATAGGCACTTCTAAGAATGGATTTTGCCAAATTCTATTGCCCAGTGCTTCCCTGAAAACTTGAAGGAACAGAAATGTAGTGACTATTTCTGTGCTTTGTCCATTTCCGCATGTCTCTGGGACTCTTCTTTAAAAACTACTATAGAATTTTTTAAGGAGCAACTGATGGCCTCATCTGCTAGATTTTTTTAGAAAAGCCAGGGGTATCTTTTTTTATTATTTTTCTGACTGTGCATAACTAAATGTTCAGTCTTTGGAGGTCAGGGGAAAGGGACACTGCACATGTAAACAGGACAAATGCCACCAAAATGATTAAATATTTCTAGACTTTGCAGGTCTCACAGGCTAGCAAGACACTTCTTAATGTGCAAATCTGTGATTAGTAGATTTGATTAGGGTGCACTGTAGCTCATTCTTCATACATAAAAGAATTGAAGTTAGTTTGCTTAGGCTTATAGCACAAATTAATTTAGTGGGATTCTGCTGTACTACAACAAATGGATTTTATATGTAATTATGATGCTGCTAATATTCCATTCAAAGATTGAATGTATGTAAGTTAATTCCTAGATAAACTATTTCTCCTATTAGTATTTTTTGCCATCTCAAATTCTCACAAAGAAACATACCTTTTAGATAATTAATGTGGAACTTTCATTTTACAGTACAATATTTAAACTCTACTGGTAGTGTCAGTAACCTGGTTTTGGCTGACTGAACTTTTAACCTGTGAAAATTCTTTACTTATTAATGACGTACTATTGGAAAATCAAAGGATGTTTTTATTCTCTCTGGTTATGCCTTAGGACAGTCCTCACACACACCAAAGTGATTTTCATGCTAATAATACTGTGGTACTACTTCAAATAAAACCATATGATGACCTGTACTGGAAGTAAATGTAAATGCCTGAATTGAAAGTAAATACAGTATGCAAGAGTTAAAGTAAACTGTCAGTTATTAGCTATTCCTTAAACAGACAGAGGAGACATGCATAGACATGTGCAGTCATCTTAGTGCTCTTACAATTTAGATGTCTGCATGGCAGTATTAGAAATAGTAAAGATGAGATGGCTTTGCAACTGGACTCAAATCAAAAAAGGGGAAAAATCTTGGAGTATGATCAGTAGAATAAACACCTCCAAACATTGGTTTTAATCTTGTGGTTTTTTCTTGTAATTATAAATCGAAGAAATTCAAATACTCGAGTGGGAGGGAGATGATAATAAGAGTTGGGCTGAAATGTTGAATTTTGTCATCTCTTTTGGAGGAGTGGAAATTGGAGGTATAATCTTTGGAAGGAATAATAGCATAAAAATAACTAGGTGTATAAAAAATGGAAAATCTAGAGCTCTAACTACTATGCTTATTTTTAAACAACTAAGTGCATAAATAACATGAGTGGAGTATTTCAAAAATTATTATGCTTATATATCTTCTGTTTTTCAATTGCTTTGTTAAAAGCCTATTAACTTCTGCTTTTCAGAACAGGCACTCTATATAACTTAACAGCACCATGCAATGCTAACTGCAAGTGTTCACGCTCCATGTACTACCCAGTTTGTGGCAGTGATCAAGTCCAGTACTTCTCTCCCTGTTTTGCTGGATGTGCCTCATATAGTGTTAACAACATGAAAAAGGTACTTTATGCAGTGAAGATAGCTGACATGGTTTGTTCTGGTTTCCTGTAAAATGCACTCTATTTCAAAATGTCCTTCCCTGCAATACAAATGTAGGTTGTATTTAGCAAAATCCAGCTGTTGCAATGCACAGTTCACTTATGTCACAGTGTGACTCCCACTCCTGGTCTCTTAACATGTTCCCTGTCAGAGGGCTGGGTCTCCCCAGTTGTTGGAAAGGCATACGTGGGTTGAAGCCAGGTCAAGCCCATTGCTCTGAAATGTCTCTGGTAGTTGTTTGGCTTTTTATAGTCTATGTTGAGGTGGAGCTACACTCCCTGCCCCTCACCCCCTTGTTGATGCTGGTCTGGCTAACTTAGGAAAAAGTTTCCACTCTCTTAATGAACTCCGAGAGATGCATTTACACCACTGCTGATTCACAGAAGTGGTATAGCTGTTCCTTTTCTGTACAGCTTTCTGTGCAACAGTTCTGGTCATTCACAGCCTGCATTGTTCTGTGAGCTTTCTGAGCACATCACTCCCATCTCTGGGCCTTCTTTCCTTGTAAGGGTTTACTGGTTAGCTATAGTGTTCCTCCCTTGTGTGATGCCATTCTGCCAATGTACTTCTACCAGACTTTCTAATGGTGAAAATAAATTAAATTTAAATGTACTTTAAATAGATCAGATTATAATCAGAAAAGTCAGCAATTGGGTATTGCTTGACATTACCTGAAGTTCTTATCTAGATCTTAAGCAAAATGCAATGTTTATTGTATACATGACAACCTGGTTCCATGAGTTTTGAAAACTTGAATGTCAGGAACCCCTGATGCAGGACTGGTAAGCCATGAAAGTGCCTGAATTATTATTGAGCCTTCTGGGAATTGAATTCTGTCTCTACTAGTACAATAAACTCTTGAGCAGGGCTGTGGGAGCAGCCACATATAGAGAGATCCAAAAAGGAAGTTGACCCAGGAAAGGCCTTTATACTTTTTATACTGGAAAATGAGTGGAAATATTATTCATGAAAAAAATGTAGGAGACTAACTACTTCTTGCTGTCAAAACTTCACTGACACATATTGTCCTTGAAAACAAACTTCTGTGGATTTAGATGAAAAGCATATTTGATTGGTTCACCTGCTTATAGAAGCGATACTATATTGCTTCTATTCTTTCCTGCTTAGGTCTTGAGAGTAGAGCTTGCCTCTCTGTGTGTGGTTTACCTCTAACTTCTGCAAGTTTCTATTCTTGTAGCTAAAAGCTTGCTCCATACAAAATGGAGACTATCACTGTCTTTTTAGGTTAAAAAGCCAAAAATACCATTTGCTCAGTGAGATGGATCTGTCAAGTTCTGATGAACCCGTTTTAAAAATTAGTGTTAGTGTGATGTGCTCATCAGGAAATTGACTGTTTGCCATATGGTAAAGTCAGTGTTTATTCTTGTCTTGTGTGATGCAAATGCAATGAAAATTTACCAAAATATTGTCATTTTGTGTCATTCATGGAGCTAAATTGTTTTATAAATTATTTGTAGACATACCACAACTGTTCCTGTATTGGGAAAGCAAAAAGAGAAAAAGGTTCAGAAGACTTTCTCTCTGAAGCTGTCCCTGGGAAATGTCCAACACAATGCAAAGTTTTACCTGTATTCCTGACCTTCTTCTTTTTTGCTGTTGTTTTTACATTTATGGCTACTACTCCAACAACTGTGGCCATTCTCAGGTACGTTTGTTGATCTGAAAGAAAGGTAACGTTCTTTTGAAGACTAATATCAGTGAAATACTTTTATTTGTTCTGCTTTACAGTGCACTATTTAAACAAAGTTTGACTTGTACTTCTAATACTTCTAGTGGAAAGGTAACCATGATGCATAAGGATGTTGCTTTGTGAGGATGTGGCTAGATGCCCTTTGGCAAGGGGCTGAGGAAATCAGTAACATCCTACTACTACGTGCTGTAGTCTAGTCTCAATTCATGTATTGCTTCTGTAGGTATGGTAGCTCAGGATTGCATCCTAGTACTGTTTTAATTTCCTTGGTTGTTCTATGGAAAAAAATGTTCAACAGTACATCCGGGTGCTGAAAGCAAGCTTCCTTTTTATTTAAACTAGTTTGTTAAACTAGTTAAATCTAAAATTTCTTGGTGGACTACTGGTGTTTTTTCTATCTTCTGTCTAAACACCGCTTGAAATTGATGACTTGTTCTGCACACTGGATTTCTAAACCCCTCAGCAATTAACAGGTTAAAAGAGTATATGGAGAAAAAAGCATATTCACTGAGGGACACAGCATGGAAGTGGGACTTGTTTACTCTCTCTTAAACTGCAAATCTTGTTTACAGGTGTGTTCCAGATAAACAACGCTCATTTGCTCTTGGAGTACAGTTAGTGTTTCTGCGACTACTGGGTATGACTTCCTTGTTGAAACATTTGCCTCTGAATAATCTATGTATTTGACCTTTTATTTTCCTAGACTTTTAAATAATGCATTAAGAAGCTTTCAGAGGAGGTTGAAGCAGTCTGGCTTATAGGATACACTTGTAAGGTAGCATCTGGATTCAAATTCTTTGTTAAAAGGGCATTCATGCTCTCTGTAGCCTCTCTCATTCCTATGAGCACAAACCAAAGATAGGTAAACTCTCATTCTTTCAGTAAAAGGCATCTGCTGGTACTTTCCCCAGAAGAAGGCCTATTCTGAAAGCTGAGATAACAAAAAACTGATGTAATAGCGATGCCTTGGGAAGGCTGACCTGAAACACAGACTGGACAGAGCTTAAAGTAGATTTTTATTGAAAAGCCTTTGGGGGTACACCTTGGGTAGGACAAGAGCCTGACCAGGGCTACACCCAAGGTGGACTTAGAATGGTTACAAAATGGACAACTGGTCACAAGGTCTTATACCTTTATAAGTTTTGGTCCATTTGCATATTGGGATTTAATTGTCCAATTACAGCTTCAGGTTGTGAGGTCTTGTCCTTCTTGTTTTCTCTCTTCAATTCACTGTTTATGCTTTTGGGCCTGAAAGCTGTATCTATTGTCCTTGGTCTCCAGCAGGAAAAGGATTTGTTTTGTGTACCTGCTCTGTGAGGAGAGCTTACTAGCACTCAGAACTACATGATGCTCAGAACTACACACCCCTAGGCAGCACAGAATCTGGAAAACATGAAAGCTAAAACTTAAGGCGTCAGTAGAAAACAGTTTCATGTACAATCTGAAATCCAGAAGTTGAAAGAAAAGTGAATATGTGAAGCCTTTCCTCTTCTTCCTTCCTTTAAAATGCCTGACTGATTGTAGCATTTATTGAAATTGCAGATAATTGTACATAAATAATTACAGAGTATAATATGGGAAATATAATACTTAAATTCTGAATCTAAGCATCTCCAGCATTTCAGTAAGACAGAGGAATCTCCTTAAGTAAAACAAAGCTAAGTGTAGGTATTTTCTGATCTACATGCATTTGAATTTTCTCAGGCATAATTAAAATTCTTGTGTTAGTAGTAGAGTGTTTTTAAATGGTGTATTTAATTTAAGGCTGGGACAAGACACTGTCACTGATTGGACTTTTATACCAAGATTTAATACTGCAGCCTGTCCCTCTCCTTTGAGATCAGATATCTAACAGTGTGAGTTCTGCTTTGCTGTATTCAAACTGTGATTAATCTAAGTCCTTTTACTGAAAAAGTGTAATAAAAGCAAACATCCTCACAGGCAGAAATTACCTGGAAGACTCTGCTCAGTGTTGTATGACAGTCTCTCTGTTTCACTTTACTCAGAGTTCAGATATTTATGCTAGACCTCTAATTCACTGTGGAGTGATAGAACTTTTTGCACTGCCTCTACTGTGACTGAAGAAGGCAGCAATTAACAGCTTAAATTATAATAAATTACATACCAGCAATATATTTTTGCTATAGGCTTTAGGAATTACACAGGAGTTTTAGGCTGAAGACCTAGTGAGGGACATAGCTACTTGGTTAGCTCTAGGAGAGTTTAGGCCTTGGGTAGGTTGGGTATACATGCAGTGATGTACCTGATGTGTTTATTCTAAAATTGGCTATACCTAGATGCAAGACACTTGTGCATTATAACACACAAAAATCACATGGAGTTAATGAAATCTATGCAAGAATAATTTTAAACACTGGGGGTTTTTTGTGAAATTTTTACTGGCAGCTTTGCTGAGGAATGGGGAGAAATGTGTAACTGAACATTTAACATAATGATATATTAGTTCTCTTAGTTTGGAACAGATTGGTGTGTGTGATCAGAAGAAAAGGACTTTTTTCCTTTCAGAAATTCCTGATTCCTTGATTAGTTGTTCTCACCACTGATTTTAGTTATTTTTTTTCCCAGTGAAGACCGAGGAAGTTAAGAAGCTCAAATCTTTGAATAAACATCTTGCTTAACAAAGTGAGAACTGTATAACGAATGAACTCTGTGCATTATTAACTGAGAGTAATGTTAGGTGCAGACTTACTGTGTAATATGAGACCTGTGACTTCAATTAAAATGTTTAGTGTTTTGTTCTCCTATTTTATCTGCCCCACCAGCTTGGCATTTCACTGCATGCATGAAAACCAGGTATGCTGTGTAACTCAAGCATTCTAACATGTTACTCTGTTTTTTAGGTACTATTCCTGGACCAATTTTGTTTGGTGTTGCTATAGACAAGAGTTGTACTCTGTGGGATATTAATGAATGTGAAATTAAAGGAGCTTGCTGGGTATATGACAATGAAAGAATGGCTTTTTCGCTGATGGGCATAAGTAAGTCTTTTATATTAAATACATATACTAGGTAATATACATATACTGACCCTGACTGCTAGGTGGGAATTTTTTGAAATAAAACCTTACACTTTTCATTTTTAGCAGCAGTGTTTTTTAACTTTTTGTCATTAATGATCAGCAAAATATTATGGAAAGAGAATCACCCCAGTAAGTAAACCTTAAAAGTTACTTAAACTCTTTTAATGGTAACACAAAATAGCTTTGGTCTTTGATCTTGCTTCATTGTCACACTTTCTTTACTAGATTTTTAAGGGACTGGCTCACACTTCAGTCTGTCTTCAGGGCAATGAGCATGATGAGGGGAGTGAAGATGGTTAGAGGGTTGGAGTACCTCTCCTAACAAGAAAAGGCTGAGAGAATTGGGTTTGTTCAGCCTAGGAAAGTGAAGTCTGTAAGCTGACTTCATTGAGGCCTTTCAGTATCTGAAGGGGAGCCTACAAAAAAGATAGAGAAGGACTCTGTAGGAGAGCATAGTGATGGATCAAGGGGTAATGGATTGAAACTCAGGGGTAGGTTTTGGTTAGAAATTAGGAGGAAACTGTTTACTGAGAGGGTGACCAGGCACTGAAACAGGTTGCACAGACAAGTTATGGATGCCCCATGCCTGGAAGTGTTCAAGGTATGGAACCCTGTGCAATCTGATCTAGTGGAAGGTGTTGCTGCCCCTAGCAGAGAGTTGGGAGTAGACAGACAGGCTTTAGGTTCCTTTCCAACTCAAACCATTCTGTGATTATCTGGGTTGGTGTGTTGGCAGTTAAGGTCTGGGGAGCTTTCTTCCTCTTCTTGTTTTTCAGTTCTTTTCCATAACTTATACAAAATTCTTGACAATATCTCTGAATGCTAGTCAGAAAAATTCCTGACTTGTTTAACAATCTATTCCCTTCAAATATGAGGTATATATGCCAGTGGGAGAGAGAGTAGGCTTGCATCTGAGATAAATGCTGTTGTCCTGTCTTCTAGCAACTGTGATATTTACAATGCGTAAACTGAAGTAATGATGTCTAATCCTGAAACTGAAAAAGCAGTAGTCACAGCATGAACTTAAGGTTCTTATGGCATATTTGTGATCAAATACAATCTCTCCTTTTTTGCCCTTCTCCTTGTCCTTCCAAGTTGCACAAACACCTTTCTGTAACCTTTTAAGACAGCTGATGAGAGAATACTCAACAGGTATTCTATGTGGCAAGTTTTAGTTTCTGGAGAACATTGATATAATGAATGACAGTACTGAAATAAGAAAGACTTGCACTTCAGGCTAGAATGGGGTGAGGAAATACAGAACTAGAGCAATAATTTCTGCAAGCAAAAATTGGCAGGCAGGTGAGGGGTCCATTCAGCTGGATGACTGCCTTTATCTGCCCTTTGCCATTCATGTAAAATACATTTAAATGGAGGCTATGAATTTCAGTCTTACAGGGTGTATGTAACTCACCATATGAGGCTTTATAAAGGAGTGAAACGCTGTGTCTGATACTGAAAGTGAGTGTGATAAAGACTCTCCTGTTCTTTGCATTCAGGTGCTGCTTGCAAAATCATCACAATCATCTTTGTGGTCATGGCAGTGCATTTCTACAAGCCTCCACCATTAACTAAAGCCCTGCCACGAAAGACTTCAGAACAGATATCAGTTATATGCACATAATTATTAGCAAATCAGGGACTTTTGAAAGAAAACTGTAAAAATAAACATTATTACAACACTTGTACCAAAGTTCTTGTACATTGTTGCCTAAATATAAAAGATCATATTCAACATTTGAGCAACTTGAAATATTTTGAATCTGTACTATTCTCTAATTTGCTAAACATTGCTTGGTATTCCATTGTGGCTATCCAAAGAAGTTACACTGAAATTTGCAGTCTAATTTTAAAAGTCTAATCCGTAACTTAATTGAAAGAAGATGGAATACTCTGATCGTAAAACAGGAAAAAATAAACCAAACTGAGCTAACTGGGCCCCATTTATCCCTAAATGTTACTGTAGTGGGAGAAAACAAGTAATTTGGTCTATTGAAGGGAACTGTGTATGTTTAAAAAGGATTTAATGTGCACATAATCTGGCCTAGTGCCTTTGGGGATTTGTCTGTAGGAACACTTGGAAATGTATGAGTTTCACTGTGTTCTAGAAATATATTTACATGTTATCTTAATGACATAAGTTCACTTTTTAGTATTTGTAGGAAAATGTAAATAGTTATGATAGCATAACTGGGTTGCAAAATCAAAATACTTGTTAATTTAAGTACTTGAGTTTCTATCTGGAATATATACAGAAACTTGCTGTCCAGCTGCTTTATTTAAGCATTCTTAAAATGTTTCTATAATATTTGAAAATAAAACCTATTTTCTTACTACATCTGTATATGCTTTGTTATTTCCAAATGTGACTGAGTTTTTCTTGACTCCGAGAAACACAATGCTGAAAGCTAGCAAGAATGTGTATGGAAGCATCAAAACTAAAGTATGGCTTTATTTTCCTTTTGACTTATGTTATGAGTCATGTTATTAAAGCCATATTTGTATAGCACAATGCAAGTGGTCACAAGTTAGCCACTGTTATCAGACATTATATTGTCTACTGCTGAAATGTCATTCAATATTGACAGGAAAATTTTAATGACTTAGATACCCTCTACACTTTGGTTATAATTTTTTTTCTGCTGCATTTTTCTTTCAAGAAAATTCAAGAGCTCATGTCGCTCTTAGGGAGCTGTGTGCTCTCTTGCTTGGGTCACTGTGCTCAGTGACTCTGCCAAGATTTTTAAACAAGTACTAGAACAAAGGATTATGGCATTATTGGCATATGGCTCAAGTTTCATCTCATTCTTTAAATGTAGCTGTTAAATTAGGTAGAGGATAAGTATGCCACTCAAGATCGTCTATTTCTAAATAACTATTCAGGAAATAAAGCAAAATAGACTACATCCTGTGAAAACACAAGACTTGATGGCTTTTGAGGGAGAGAAGGAAAGGGGCAGGATGTGCTTGCTTCATACAGATAAATGTCTCCTGATGACTTCTGTGCTTGTTTCCTGATGAATGGGCTCATACCAAGAGATTAACTAGCCCTGAAGGAATGGAATACTAATTGTGGTAGTTTTGCATTAACTGATTTTTGGTGAGGAGGGAAAGAGCCAGCCATGGAAGTGATTTTTTTAAGAGAAGCTGCTAAGAGTGGTTGGACTGCTAAATTCATGGACTCTGATCTTCAAGGTTATATGAATTACCACAGATTTGGGATTTAAAAAAATCAAGTATTATCCAAAGTAAGGATGATTTAAGACATTTTGGAAGTTGTCTTCTAACTAGCAGAATTATTGTTAGAAACATATCCTACTGTAAACAAGACTGTCTAAACATTGTAGTAGAACAAATCTTGTAATTCATCTGTGAATCAGAAATAAGCTTTTAAAACTCAATATATTGCCCTATATGGCTAGTGCAAATGAATTATACAAAGCTTTATTGGACCTTCTGCCCAGTAAATATATAGGATTCTGTGAGACTTAAAAGGGGGTGACTGTAATTAACTGTTACAGGTAAGACTAAACTGATTTAAACTTTCTTGGTTGTATGTTTTTTTAATCTCAAAACCAAGACTCCAAACTACATTTTCTCTCATTTGTAGATGAAGATAACGTAACCTAAACCTCTGTCTGGACAGTGAAAGTGAGCCACTGTTAAAAAAACTAATTCTTTTTGTTTGAGAAGTTCTCCAAATTTAATAGCTTAACACCAAAATTTACTTGCAATGGCAAGAGTACATTCTTTCTGGTGTCATGAACATAGAGAAAGGGGACATAGGAATTTTGTTTTGCATATGGCTGCCATAAATATCATTACTTAAAACTTTAAAGTATTTTGTATACACACCTGGTTTATGAGGTCTCTTTGCATATGATTAGAAGTATCTGAACAAAATGACCTGAAATATGTTGGTTGTAAACAGAGTAGACCAAAGTACATGTACTGACAGATTATGGACAGAAACATGGGAACCTTAGCAATGCTGCAGCTTGTTAGCTGTTTTTACATGTTTGTCAGTTGCTGACCATTAGTGAGATGATGACAGTATGAAGAACCGCTTGTTAAAGCAGTTACCTGGTTAAAGGTAGGTCCAGGTGTAAGCAACTGTAAGAAAATTACTGAAAAACATCTGAGTCTGAAAGCCTTCAAAAGGGCTATAGGTTAAGTAATATTTCTTTTTATGAGTTAATGAGTATAAAAGGCTATCTTAATCTTTTGTTATGCTAGAACATTCAGTAAGACATTAAAACTTTAGAATTCTTTTGTTTTTTTGTGGGTGGTTTTTTGTTTTATTTTTTGTTGTGTGGTTTTTATTGTGTATGTGCACTTTTTTTCCCTCCTCAGCAGGTGCTTCTGTTTCTGCTGAAAAATAGCTAATTTTGTTGGGTTTTGCATGCAACATTACAATTTTTAGAGTGCAGAGCAGATAGTATGCAGCTTTTGCAAAAATGCTCAGTTAATGAAAGTGTAACTGGTGCCTTTTGTCAGCTTGATTTCGGCTTTTGCAGTGCCAGTGACTTACTTTTTGTGGTAAATAAATGAATATGCTTGTTTATGACTTATTGTCTTTTCATGACATGTCTGTGAAGCACACTATGCATCTTTTTTTTATATGGGTTGAGATTTTCTCCCCCAAAAGACACAAATAGGCAACAAAGATCAGTGTTAAAGAAGCTTTACAAAATTACAGAGGAAGATTGTTACTCTTGTATCTCAGTAATATATGATGTCAAAAATTGGAAATAAATTATTTGTGTGCTGCTTCCATGGAAAATATAGCAGAAGACTGGGTCTGCTATACAGAGGAGTATAGCATTCTAGTACCAAATTCTTATGAATTTGGGCAGCCTACTCGTGTGTATGCCTTTCAAAATCTCCATAATTGGAGTGGTAGTAACTGGTTATAAAACATCCATTCCTTTCCAGTCTACAGAATACCTTAGCAAATGCTCAAATGGAAGTACAAGTGGCACATGTAAAGTTTCTTTCTGATCATTATTAATCTTTGAGCTTTCATAATGAACATGTTAATTTTTAGTATAAAATGGAGTTCTTGAGCAAAAGTGAACTATAAACCAGAAAAATCATAATTCTCTCCAAATTATTCAGGTACCTCAAAAAAGAGCTCAAATTTCTGGGCTTAATTGATACCTGTTTTGCCCCCAATATTTTATTCTAAGATTGTCTTTAAAGGTACAAAATGAAGGAAGTATTTCATTTGTTTGGAATTAAAATCATAAAGTAGAGGTCCAAAGTCAGTGAAAATTCTGCTGTTTATTTAAAGGGAATCAGGGTGCTTAGACAAACTGCAAAACAGTTGTTTGATATGTGATATGCATACCATGTATCCAGTTGGAGGAACTTTATGACACAAAACAGAAAGGATTTGGTAACCTATAAACCTGGTAAAAAATGACTGTGCTATGCTAGAAATGCAAGCTAGACACAGAAAATCAGTGCTTTTCAGAGTTTTTTTTCCTACTTTGTCACTTTTTAAAATTGTCTCACTTGTCATGTTTTAATTGGCTTGATGCAGAGTTTGGTTTCAAATATTAGGAAAAGCCTGCTGATTAATGCAAATCCACATCTCCACCTTTGCACTTCACATTTCTCAAGCATCTGTTACCATTCCCTCAAATGGCAGGTTGTCAGGCTATGGATAATGGAGGCTCCAAAACTGAAGTAATTACCTGCAATAAGTGAGCTGAAGCAGTTCCTGCAGGATATTGGTAAATAAACAAGCTTAAACAGCTAAATCAGGAGATACGAAATGAAACAAAACAAATGCTGGCTGAAAATGTGACACAGGCGAATTCATATAGGAGATAAAGAAGATTACACTGCTGATGTATTTTATTCTAGCCAAGTTAATGATCTACATTTGAAGAACTTTGTAAATCAGTTACTTGTGTCTACCAGAACACAAGGGCATACAGTTGATGCATAGGCACAAAATCTCCTGGAACCAAATTTGGTAGTGGGAACATTGCATGTATGTAGTAGGTGTTGTGGTTTACCCTCATCTGGCAACTAAGCCACACAGGGCCCCTTTTTTACTCCCTTCTGGTGGGACAGTGGAGCAAATTGGAACTTTAGGATTGAGATAACTACAGTTTAATAAGCAAAGCAAAAGCCACATGTGCAAAGAAAGCAAATCTCGGAATTCATTCACCCTTCCCATGGGCAGGCAGCTGTTCAGCGTTCCCCAGGAAAACAGGTTTACATCACGTGTAATGACGACTTTAGAAGAGAAGCCAAACATCCTCCCCTTCCTTCTTCCGTAAACTTTATATGTAAAGCATGATGCCATATGGTCTGGAATATCCCTTTGGTCATCTGGGGTTACCTGTCCTGGCTGTGTCCCATCCCAACTCCTTGTGTACCACCAGCCTGGTCATTGGTGGGGTGAGAAGTAAACTGCCCTTGGCTCAGTGCAAGCCCTGCTCTGTAATAACTAAAACATCCCTGTGTTATCAACACTGTTTTCGGCACAAATCCAAAGCATAACATTCCAGATACTGTGAAGAAAACTAAATGTAGTCTAGACAAAACCACCACAGGAGGATAGCTACAAGGAAAAAAGATACATTATATGGAATTTAAAGGAGTTATCTTTCTAATGCTATGAAAATTACTTACCCTCTTTCAGGCCTGTGTCTCACATGCATAGCTAGTCTATTTTTTGTGGGTTTTGTTTACAAGATGATATGCTAATGTTTCCTTTCCAGCTAGCATTTTAACATTGGGCACAACTCTGTTTTCCTTTGGGTGCCCCATCACTTGATAAGCACATCAATAAGGAATCTCTTTAACTTGATCTCCTAAGAAAATAAGGCAAATGTGAGTTATTATTGTCAGTTCTCTCCTTGCTTAAGGTTTCCTTCATGTAGTTCTTGGGAATTTTTTGACTGTGAATGAATCTGTACCACATTTGACATAGAGAAGACACAAATATCTGAAACTTCCAGAAAAGTTAATAAAATTCTTTTGAATAGATAGGTGAGTGCCATTCACCAGAGAAACTTATAACTCAGTCACTGGCCTTTACAGCCAAGGGTCAGCCAGGCAATGGAATGGAGGAGTAGACGCCCTTTGTAGATGCTCAGTGAAATGGCACTGAGAAGCAACTTTCTAATTGCTAATGGTTCCTTAAAAACTGGATGAAAAAACAGAAATTAAGGATTTATCATTTAAACCCACAATAACTAATACTGAGAGTACTCCAAGCAAGTATTTTTATATTTTAAAATCTTCAAGGTAACAGGAATTTCAGATTAATGTAGTTTTCATTTAAACAGGGCTCTAGCTTCATACAAATACCATTTTTGGCATTAGTTAGTACTAACTGTTGAAAAACTCTCTCATTGCACACCCTGTTGACTGAAAGAGATGGAAAAGCTCTTGCCTGTTTTTTTCATGTCACCACTCAGTAAGGAAATATTTAACTTCAGTCATGAGTGCAGTTCCCTCAAATTATGCTTAAATTTCAAGATGAGATGATGCATAAGTTCTTGTAAGGAAAGGGATATAAGCAGCTCAGAGCTACTGAGTCAGTAGTTTCTACCATGAAATGGTTTTCTCATCATTCACATATTCAGATGGCCATGCACTCCCACTGAGATGCCCATAGGAAAGACTGTGAAAGCAACTGAAAACAATTGCAAAAACAGTTGGATATTATTAAGTCATTTGCAGTTAGTAGTAAGTCTACCCTACCTATGGATCTTACTGTATTTTTCAGCAAAACTTATTAAAAGTTTTTGGGACATTTCTGTACTTGAGCTGATAAGGAAAGTCTGCCTCAGAGCCTTTTGGAGTTAGAATTTTTTTTTTTTATTGGTATAGTAGAAAAAACACTATTTTTTTCCTTGCCTGTTTTGCTAAAAAGCTCTATTGGACATTTTCTGAATACTGAAGTTACCGTTCTGGGAGTAGTTAAACAGATTTTTTTTTAGTTTTAAATTATTTTTTTTAAATTTTGAAGCTAGTTATGTGAGCAGACCTAAGCAAGTGAGCTTTGCTAGGTTTCAGAATTACACAAGTCTAATGAAATCTTTTTCCTGTTTAAAAGTGAGAGTTGGCCACTAAGTCATTGAAAAAGACTGAATGTCTTAGCCCAGTCTGTCCAAGAAGCTACTCAATAATTTTTAATATGTTGTTACTTGGTCTCCCATGCAAACTTTGAAAGTGCTTTATGCAGTTTCCAGAAGCAGTCCTCAAACTATCTGGAGAGATATTGACTAAAGCAATGAAGGTTTTTCTGTGTTCTCATAGAATCATAGAATTATCAAGATTGGAGAAGACTTTTAAGATCATCCAGTCCAACCAACACTGCCTCTATCACCAGTAAACTACATCACCCAGTGCCAGATCCAGGTGCCTTTTAAGTACGTCTAGGGCTGACGACTCTACCACCTCTGCTCTGCGCAGCCTGGTATAATGCCTGACCACAACAAAATTATTTTTTAATATCTAATCTGAATGTCCTGTGTCAGTTTGAGGCCATTTCCTCTGGTCCTCTCTGCAGACACAGTAGCAGAGACCAGCCCCCACCTCACTACACCCTCCTGTCAGGCAGGGAGTACTAGAGAGCGATGAGTCCCCCCTGAGCTTTCTCTTCACAAGACTAAACAGTCCCAGCTGCCTCAGCTGCTTCTCATAGAATGTGTTTTGTAGACTTTTCATAAGCCTTGTTGCCCTTCTCTGGACCCGCTCCAGCACCTCAGTGTCCTTTCTAAAGGACATTCTGTGTTCCAGAACTGGACACAGCATTTGAGGTGTGGCCTCACCAGTGCTGAGTACAGGGGGATGATAATTTCCCTATTTCTGCTGGCCATGCTATTCCTGGTACATGTCAGGTTCCATTGGTCTTCTTGGCCACCTGGGCACATCTGGCTCATGTTCAGCTGCTGTCAACCAGCACCCTCAAGTCCCTTTCTACTGAATTACTCTCAAGCCACTCTTCCCCCAGCCTGTAACACTGGGGTCTAGGTTTGTTTGGTTTTTTCCTCTTTCAAAGCATGAAAACTGAAAAACAGTTGAGATTATTTGTGAAAAACGAACAATACATGCTTTCTGGTGTTTCTTGCATTACACTCAAACAGCACTGTATTAAGGTGCCTACATGCTATCCAAAAATGCTGTGTAGAAAATCTTCAGTTTGCAACAGTCAAGTACCAGAAGACTAAGCAGGTAAGATGGGCAACAACCATTAAGTAGCAGTGCTAAGTATTTTAATTTTCTTTCATTTTCCTTTGAACTTGTACACTGTGCATGCTGTGCTTAAGATGTACTTGATTTAAAGTAATTTTAAAGCATTTGTAAGTCAATTCAGAATCCTGCTGTTCTAAATTAATTGCTATAATGGATGCATTTGGAATGTTACAGATGTGTGGAATGCATGTTGTTAAACAGCAGTTTAACATAATGTGACTGAGCTTTATAATTTTTTTGTATTCTTTACTATGCATGGCTTTTATCCCAGTTTGGTTTTTTTGAGGCTTTTTTTTTTTCAGGGTGCTTGTAGCAGGAAGGATTCCTGTTGCTGGAGGCTGCAGGCATTAGTTGAGAAAACTTCACTTATTCCCCTCCCCATTTTAATTAAAATAACAAATATGAAACTGCTTGGAACACCAAGCAGGTGTTCTGGGAGCTTCTAAATAAAATTTCTGTAAAACTCACAAACCATAATGAGCAGTTGCTATGATCACTGCATGAAATATTTACAGAGATTTCACTATTGGGCCAGAAAGTGTATCATGTAGTGGGATTGTTGATATGCATGTTGATGCCCTTTAGCTACAGAGCAACAGTTTGCTGGCAGTAAACTCTGATGGAAATTAATGTCGACTGGATACAATTTGATCTAGTAGAACACCTGTCCCAAATGCTGGAGTTAAGACATATTTGTCAGCTACATATAAAATCTACATAAATAATGGAGAATTGGAAACACATAGGTAAGTTTTAGCACATTGTTGCTTAATCAAATTATTTAGTGTCCATGAATACAAGAGGTATGTTCCCTTGATAATAAAACTGAATAAAAAGGGGAAAGTTATTTACACATTCCAGTTAGGTGTTTTTATATTCAATTAGCTTTGAACTAGTGTAGTTTCCTCTTCTGCTAGAATATATTGTTATTATTTGTTATGTACTAATGAAGATTATTGTACCACGAAGTCAATTTCAAGAGAAGTCACGTAAAGAAGAAATTAAATTGCTGCAGGAATGATTATGGAAAAAAATTGTGTGATAGGTTTGGTGGACATTCTATGTAGTACCTTACATCTTTATAATTACATGTTAATGGGTCCTTTGAAACTTACTCTTCAATTTCAGTGTTTGAGGAAGCTTGTGTTTTGCACATTGTTTTGGGATGGCATTTGCGACTTAAACAAGTCTCAATTCAAGATTGCATCCCTTGCATACACAGAGGGCAATATTACAGTTGGTATGGTTAGAGTGACCTAGGTTTGCTTCATTGTGAAAAATTATCCAGCTAAAACAGATTGACAACAGCGATGTAGTTAATTCTTCCCTTTGTTGGTCTGTGTACTTAGTTTAGATGTAGTCTGCCAGTACTGTGTTTTTTAAAACAGCAGCAGAACTGGGCTCAACAGGGCTGAATGCTGTTATTCTGTGCTCTGTGGAAAAAGTGTGAAGTCTTATACACAGTGAGTGGTAGGTAGTGTCTTGTTTATACGACTTTCTTCTTTGAATAGCTTAGACTTACTTTGAAGGCATTTCATTTATCCTGAATTCCATCGTGGTTTGCATGGATTGCCTGGTGCCCCTAATATATATTCTGTTGTTCTTCACCTTCATACTGAAACTAGCAAAAAAACTAGCTAGCTAGTTTTATCTCATAACTTCTTCATATTATGTATATCAGAAAAAATATTTCCTTGCATTTCTATTTTATGATTCAGTTTAGAAAGTGGTATTTGTAATGTGTTATTTGGAATTAGAAATAGGGAGGATTCACTTTTTGGAGTGAGGGAGAAAAACCATTAGAAAAATGTGCTCATAGGTTTGTTATTATTTGTCTGAATAATAATCCTTTTAGAACAGTGCTTAACATCACTTGTAGATGGTAAAATAACATAATTAGGAAAATGGCATATTGCTTATTTCAACATGAGCCATGTGTTTTACTGTGGAGATTCTTCAGAGTGTTTGTACTGAAAGACCTATGTCCTCAGCAATCTGAAAAATAAGTTCTCTCAATGAGATATCTGAAGGGACTATCTATGTGTGTGTCCAACTGGAGTACAATGCAGAGGTGCCTGAGCTCCATCTTAAATACTCAGGGTAGAAGAACTGCATTTATCCAACCACTTGAGCTTGTTCAGGCAACTTGAGGTGAAGTCTTCAATGCAGATCTCAGGTAATCCTGAGCTTTAACTTGCATTAAAAAGCACAGTCTTCTATGATTTCTCTATCTGGCATTTGAAGTGTTTATTTGTTATTACCACAGGAAGCCAGGTCTAGTTGGTGTTAAGTAAGTAAATTCTTAAAGAAGGATATTCTTCTCTTACTTCAGAGAGTAAGAGTAATTGAGATGAACCAACTGGGGCACTGAGATCCCCTTCTTCCCCTCCCCCTGCATATACTTCTGAATATTAAATTAACTAGACTGTGGTGACTTCATGATCTAATTATACAAGAATATGCAGTTGCTGCTCTCTTAAAATATGACCCTAATGGGAATTTATTTCTTTAAGCAGTAAATGCATTTGCTGAGATCAGCATATTCATAGCAGAAAATTAAAATGGAAGTAAAATTGTAACTGTCAGCACCTGAAGCAGAACAATATACCAGTAACCATAAAATCTTGTTTTCTTTGCAGAGGGAGAGGGATGATGAAGATTTCTTCTTTCAATACCTCTAATTCAGTGTTGTTACCTGTTTGTTTTAAAAAAATTATGTGCTTGAACAAAATTCACTTTTCTTGCTACAGTATTAGCCTCAGATTTTCCCTCCATAAAGCTGCTTGCAAATCAGATTTATTGTTTTCACAAGCTAAAAAGCAATAAAATATGAGACATGGCATGTCAGCATAGCTTTTTCTTCCTTGAGGAATTAAAACATTGTAGTGGCGTACAGTTCACCAGTGCCAGAACTCTTGACAGGTGTAGTACCCTGCAGTAGTCGTGTCCCCATTACCTGCAGGAAGCTGAGTCTCTCTTGGGTACAGCGTATGTCGTGGATCCAAATGGCTCTTGAAAAGCTGTGGAAAGCATCACATCCTGATGCTGCATGCCTGGCAGGAAATCAAAAGGTTTAGTGTTCTGCATTAATAGAGGAAACTGTGAAGATGAATTTTTCAAGGGCCCAGCAGTATAGAAGTTTAAGTAACACAAGTTCTGTGCTATGTTGGGGGGTTTTGTTTTGGTTTTTTGTTTGGTTGGGGTTTTTTGGTTTGGTTTTTTGTTGGTTTTGTTGTTGTTTTTGTTTTTTACATAGTATTGGAGTTAATTTCAGAGAAAGTGGTAAATCTTTCAGAATGCCAGGTAAATTGTTAGCCTGTTTCACGTCTTGGGACAAAAGATAGTGAACTCATGTTTTCTAATAATGTACCTCTTATAAAAACATGAGTTTCAACACTGGAAACACATGCAAAATATATTAAAATATGCTGGAGACAGGCTACAAACACCCTTTTATAGGCTACTATATGTTTTTTTATTCAGAGTTGCATTCCATTAAAATTATCGTTGAAGTCCCAATAACAGGCCTTAAGTGGACAAGAAAATACAAATCTGTAGCTGTTCCTGCCATGCTCAAAATAGTGAGATGAGCCATTTCATCCCTTAGGCTGAAATCCTGTTTGTTCTTTCTTTTCCCCCCTCACTTAGTTCTTCCCTCTCATTACTTTTATATTATCACAGTTTTATCTTCAGAATACTGCAAATGTATTCAAATTTATTTTTATTATCAGTTTTTTTGGAAAGGTTGGAAAAACCTCTGGTTACTATTGGAAGTATTTTCACTTTTGCTTGGTCCTGTGTTTTCCTGTGAAACAACATGATTGCAGACTGAGGTTAAAGAAAAGGATATGGTCTTGGTTCTCTTTTGTTTTCCAGCCCTCACTAATGACCACCCTAATTCCTGGCTGATTTAAGTCATCCATTGAGGCATAATTTTATCCTTTCAACACTGACAAGTTTATAGTATCAACATTTTATAATAGATAATACTATGTTTGCACATTACAAAACAAAGTTAGAGGAGAGATTCGTGTGTTTTGATTGAGGATTCTTTTCTTCATTCTTTAGTGCAACTCACTCAAACATCTCATGTTTTGCTTCTGGAAATACTATCTGGGCTTCCAACATGATGGGGGCAACCATGGGTCAGTGTTTGTCTTCGTTCAGTGATGGTCTGTTTTAATTTCATACTTTCATGCCAGGTGTAGGTATCACATCTACGAAAAGGCTTGTTGATGAAGATACTTCAGTTAAAGAAAAATAATAAAAACACTAGTTCAGCTTTTCTAATGCCGTAATGATTTCTAATGCCATAATGGCATAATTCAGAAATACATTTTCATTTTTCATAAAGGCATTGAGAACACAGGGGGAGCCACACTCAGTCTCAGAAGATTGCAATGTCACCACAAGGCTAATAACAGTGAGACAGAGGTAGGACCCACAGGAAGAAAGTTTTGTTTGGAACAGAAGTTCAGATCTTAGAATATGTACATCCCCAAGGGGTTGCTGTCTATCTCAGGAAATGCCCAAAGTCTAGGGCATAACCTCAGCTTCTGTTTGTAAGCTTCTACTGATGCTTAAAGATGTGTCTCCAGGTAAATCTTACTAGTTGTATTTGAACTAGCAATATTTCTGTGCTAACTGGAGTCAGAATACACATCCTACCTTTCAGCTAATGGTCCTAGCAAAAGATTTAATGAATGCATTGTCATGGTGTGTAGCAAGCAGCTGGAAATCAGATCTGTTCTTCTTGCTCTGTTTAACAAAAAATACATCTGACGTGAATGTGATAATAAGGCAAAATTGATAATTACTGCTGAAAGAAAAGATATTGTAATCCAAGTTCAACACCATGTCAATGTGCACAGCTCGGTACACAGGAAGCACCTGGCACAGACAGTCCTGGTTTCTGCAATTTCCATGAGCAGCAAATAATGGATGGTTCCATACATTGTGCTGAACGGAAAAGGCTGATTATGCACTATCTGCTGCAAACTTCGCTTCTTACTTTTTTTCTCTTCGTATTCCATAAATGGGGAAGTAACTTTACTAGTAGGAGAAAATACAATACATACAGTAACTCATAATAAAATAGACAATAAACAAGATTCTAAAACATGGCAGTAAAACAACCATGTAAAACGAAGTTGGAAAAGTGTTTCCATGAAAATGATGTCTTGGCATTCCATATTTATTTTTTGTTTAAGCTTCCAGATGAGAGCAGAACAGCCCACACAGGACATATAGGACACAACTGCAGTTTTTCAGTAACTTCGGCCTGCGGTCATCCCATTCTTCAAAGCTTTAACTGCCTCTCAGATATAGCTTTAACTTGGTCGTCTTTCCACCTTGATATCCTGACCAAAATATTATGCTGGCAAAAATAAGTGGTTGTTGCAGTTCTAAAAATGGTAGTGGGCAAGGAGTTTTAGTAAGGAGGAGGATGAAGGGATGATCTTCTGATAGTGTTTGGTGGATTTAGTGTGAGTTCAGTATTACACATTAGTGGAATGATATCCACCCTGCCTTTGAGGTTGGGAAGTCTGATGAGCATTATGTCACTGAGTGAAAATGTAAACTTACTCATCTATCATTCTCGTATTAATCATCATCTTTGCTTAATCTTTAATTCTTCACTGTGATTTTCATAGAATTAAAGAATCACAGAATCACACAATATGCTGAACTGGAATTTCCTTCACAAGGATCATTGAGTCCAACTCCTGGCCCTTCACAGCTTTACCTTCCCTTGGGACAGCTTTGTGTAATTCCCTTGGTTCCAGAGCAAAAAAAGCTTTAAACATCTCTGCTTTGTGTATGTACCTGTTCAATGAGATGTCCCTACCCATGATGTGACTGGCCAGTGTTATTTCTAATAGTTATTTCTACAGTGCCTTTACTGTTAACATGTTTTTAAAAGCTCTTTTTTATTGTTGCCACAGCCCTAACCAGCTTCAACTCCAAGTGAGCTTTGGATACACAATTTTTTTGCTATAGTGGTGAGCATCATCTCTATATTCCTCCATGTCATCCAACCTAGCTTTCACTTTCCTTTTTGTCACCTTAGCTCCAAAGATCCCTCCTCAGCCAAGCTGACCTTCTCTCTCACCTGCTTAACTTCCAGCATTTTGGAATTCCCAAATCCTGTGCTAATAGAAGGTGCTGCTTAAAAAGTGACCAGCAGTGATGGGCCCCAGCACCTCCCAAAGTGTTTTCTTAGGGACCTCAACAACTAGTTCTCTGAGCAACTTGTAGTCTGTGCTCCTCATATGTAGGAGGAGATCCTGAATATCTCCTAGGGAAACTACATCTTTCAATTCAGTGTGAGAGATCATTTTTATGCATTTTTTATTTTTATTTTTGTTTGCTTGTTTGTTTTCTTTTTTACCTTTAGTATTTCTAGCTACTGAGTCTGGAAATTACAAATGGTCTAGAAAGTCCCCATGTTTTTATCCTTTTTTTTCATAATTACAATTTTAAAATTCTAGGCCCTTCTCTTCCTATTAATACAAGAGGTAGTATTCCTGCCCCATAACAAGTAAGTCTACTTGTAGCAGCATTCCTAATGAAAACAGCTTCCATATTTCAGATTTTTTATGTAAATTTTGAAAATTCCATGGCAAAAATGTACATTCTTCTCACGTAATCTTCATAGGTGACCCAACCAGATGAGGGTTTCTGACAAACAAAATACAGTGAACGACAGCTCTACAGTAGGAATTCTATGCTAGCTTGATATGTAAAAGAGGAAAAGTTATTTTTGAGCACTTCTGCCCTGGTTAGGAGGGAGGTATAGTTAAAGCAATTGCTTTTCTTTTACTATGAAATCTAACAAGTCCTGATCAAGGGAGTTGCTTCAAATTAAGAAAAGGTCTCTTCAGACTGGTCTGCTTCTGCTGTTTGGGGTTTGTGGGAGTGCATTTTTCAATTTTAAGTTTAATTCATAAGTTAATGTTCTTTTATAAAATGGTTTGTTCTCTGTACCCCTTTTTGTTACCCACTTTTGGTTTATCCCTGTGTTTTCCCCAGTGACAGTTCTGTGATTGGTTCTGTATTCTCCCTAAGTTTCCCCCCCCAGAGACAGTTATTTGTCCATCACTTCATGGATAGCCTCCTGTTGCTGTCTGTCATTTCTGGGGTCGCTCCCCACTTCTGGAAGATTCTGAGAGAGGCATCGAGTGATTGGACAGAATCCTGATTGTCACCTTCTAATTTTCATTGTATGGTTGTTTTATGTCTTTGTCTATGATATCAGCCACCCCCCTGTACAACCTTATTGGTCCCCTCTCTATGTAACACCCCCAGTTATAAGTTCTCACCCAAGACTCAGCCAGGGTCTTCAAGCATGCTGACACTCGAGGTGAGGGCTCCACGCCGGAGTTCCAATAAACTCGTTGTGACCCAGCGTCTCCAGAGTCCTCCCTTTTTCGCAATCCTCCAGCCATCGCCACGCAGGCACAGCTGAGTGAAAAAGATCCCCCTGGAGTGTTACCTGTGCCGAAGCTAGCCAGCTTGAGAAATGGGCATGGTAACAGGGGTTGAAGATGAACACTGTGTTCAAGTAGTATTTGGTGTTCAAATAGCAAAGATAAATCTAGAAAGAAGGAGGTGGAATTAGTCTTTTCTACTAAAGTGTCAAAATTGGTTGGACTATTAAACAAAATATTGATAAAGAAAGGCACATTCTTGCTGAAGGACAGCTTCAGAACAGTAAAGTGAGTCAATGGACTTCTCTGCTGCTATAGATAAAGAGACAGAAATTTAGACAGTCACAAGAGACACTTTTGTGGGCTTTCATTAAATAGCAAACATTCAAAGGAAAACAAGGCAGAAAGTCACAGAATGGACCTGAAAGGTTGGAGTGGGATATTTAGGGAATTACCAATATGTTGTACCTGGACCCCACCTGGTGACACTTCATCCCATTGTACCACAATGTACCCTACTGTGCTATTTGAAGGAAAGATAAAGAACTTATTGTAGTGGTTTAGGGCAAATCTGGGAGGAAACCTCCTAAGGGGCACTCCCTCCCCTCCCCCCAGCCGGTTTGGAAAAAAAAAATCCTTAGAGAGAAGTGGAAAGAACCCTGTTTACTAAACAGGCAAAGCACTCCCTGGCACAATAAATTGAACAATACCCGATGATGCCGCTCTGAAGAGATGACAGGTTTAGGAAAGAAGTCCCTCCTGTAGGTGGTTGCTCTGTCTCAGAGCCTCTGGTGCTGGGGAGCGTTGCTGCGCAGGTCTTGGTGGGTTCCAGATGCAGCCCCCACGGCGCTCCCCCGGGTCCTCAGTCCAGACAGATTTTAGCAGTTCCAAAGAAAGGCGAAAAAAGAAAAAAAAACCAGGAAAGAAAAAAAGAAAAAAAAAAAAAAAACAGGAGGAGAAGGAAAAAGAAAGCAAAGCTTCTCCCCCCTCCTACTAGCTACACACTAACTAACTAACTACTGAAAAAAGAAACCAAAAACTCTCCATGTGTTGCTGAATTCAACTCTCAAGGCCAGACGGTGGAGGAGTTTCTAAAAACAAACTGCACACCTCTCTCCTCCCCCCAGCTCCCAGACCTATCAGACGATTGGGATACAAACATCATGTCATCCCAAGACACTTATCAAGAATAAACAGTGGATATTGCAACTCTTTTCAAAGACATTTATTTTACTGCTATGATGAAGCAATATAATTAATTTCCTTATTCTGTCTGTATCCAACAGAACAACAAAAATTACTTTTTAGACAGCCCTTCTAGGTCAAGCTGTTTTCCCTCTGCTTCCTTCTGTTATGGTTCAAGAGTGGAAATTTAGACAGGATCAACAGAAATGGAAAAACACAGTACAGTAAACAGTAATGCTTCCTATCAACCATTCCAAACCCTGGCAATTTTCTGACTGAGGAATTTTTTTATCCCTGTATTTATTGAACAGACGTGTAGATGTGGCTCTAGGGACATAATTTACTGGTGGACTTGTTACCGAGTGGTTGAAGCTGAGGATCCTAGAGGTCTTTTCCAATCTAAATAAATCTATGATTCAGTATTAGTACCCAGTTTATTTTGAATCTCACTAGGGTGGTTCCTCTGTTTTGGCAATGAATTCTGTAGTCACCACTCTTGAGTTTCAGTTAATGTTGCTTTCTTATCATGTTATGACTGATAAACAGAATGTTTCATCTTGTCCACTTTTTTTAAAAAAAATCATTATTTCATATAGGTGTCTCTAAATACCTTTTTCTTTGCTCTAACTGTGCCATTTTATTTTGCTTCAAAATAAATTATTTTTGTGTCAGTTGCTACTTTTACCATGTGTCTCTAACAGTTTTACTGTCATGGGGTTTTCTGATAGGACTAGACTCAGTTTGTTACTGATTTATATAAAATATTTTCAATATTAGGCTATATGTAGAGAGAGTCATAGAACATCTTACATTGGAAGAGACCCATAAGAATCACTCAGTGCAATTCCCTGCTCCTCACAGGACTACCTAAAACTGCACCATATGACTAAGGCCATCATCCAGACACTCTACCTCTTACAGGTTTGATGCCATGACCACTTTAGTGGAAATCTGTTCCAGTGATCTATCACTGTCTCAGTGAAGAACCATTTCACAACGTCCAATCTAAACTTCCTCTTGTAATAGATGTGATTATAAATTCGTGCAATTAAAACATAGAAGGAAGTTATAGCAGATGATAGAATGTATATTTTCTATAACCCTGTGAGTATAAAAAGTAACCTTGATTCCCGGACTGGGATGGGCGTTCACCAAATACCAGGACATGCTTTGTATACAAACTAACATCTCAAT
>JANPWX010017620.1:6757-17782 GCA_024734555.1 Trochalopteron elliotii
GCCGCCCGGCCCCGCTGCTGCCGCGGCTCGGGCAAGAGTCGGAGCGAAAGCGGAGCTGGGCCACCCCCCCCGCCCCGGGAAATCGGGGCTACACCGGCCCCCGGGGCGGGGCAGGGAGGCGGGAGCCAGGAGCTGCTTGAGGCAGCGAAAGTGAAACGTAAACAGAAACATACCAAGAGAATTGCAATGGTACGTCTTAAATAAACATCATACCCGACAAAGTAAATAATATACCCCGCACCTGCTTTTATTTATTTACCTATCTATTTATTTATTTATTTATTTACAAAATCTGGAGCCTGTGGAAGAATATAAAAGATGCTACATGTATTTTCTGTGTTTCTGTCAGGCTTTCCCCGACTCGAGCTTTGATCTCAAGCAGTTACTGAGCCACTGCAGAGCCGTTTGGTACTGGGGCTGCTCCCCTCGGATTTGCTGCACGATGCTGTTAATGGTCTGCAGCCGACCCTGCAGCTTCTCCTGCTGCCTCGTGCGGGCCTCTTCAGTGTGGCACAGGGTCTTGTACTTCCCTCCCTTCAGTGCCTGCAGCTGCTTCTGGTGGGCCTGGTGGGCCACAATCTCCAACAGGTTCTGAGTAAAGCAAAAAGAAAAGGGGCTGTGACAGCAGGAAAAGCAAGGGTGGGACTCATGTCAGGTGCTGTGACCATCAGGACAAGGGAAGGACAGTGCTGTGAATTCCCCACCACAACAGCCAAACAGCACCCTCAGTCCAGGTGTTGGATGGGTACAGACATCACAGAATTCCATAAATCAGAGGAATTCCCACATATGTAAGGCAACCCCTGCCAGGAGAGGGTTTCAATGTGTCAAGTTGGCTCTTTGGTGAGGCCCCAGAACATGCCCAGTTAATGTGCTGCTGTAACACCACACTGAGCACACCCAGTTCAGGACGGTGCTGAGACAGAGCTGGCAGCAGAGGAAGCAGCAGGCTCTGTCTGGCTCATGTGCTGGAAGGGAGTGGATGTGCTCACCCAACGTTTCTCGTTCTGAAGACGTTCCATGTCCAAGCTGAGACTGTCAATGTCAGCCTGGAGCTGGCAGAATTCCTTCTTCTTTTCTGAAAAGGAGTCACTGAGGGACTCCTGGCTGGTCTCCAGCTCCTGCATGGTTTGGTTGCATTCATAAATGTTCTAGTAAACAGGAGAGAAGGAAATGACAGATTTTAGTTCTCTAATTCAGCTGCATTCCTGACCATTCTCCCTGACCTCGGGTTTTGGGGGATTTTCAGTGAATGATTTTCAAAGCCTGCCTCTGTGCTGGTGCAGGGTCTGTGCACAGATACTCCTGTGCTCACTGCTGCTCTCCACAAGGCCAACCCCAGCTGTGTGAGCTCCTGCAGCCCCACTTTCCTTACCCACCTCCTGGGTTTCCTTGATCTTCTTCTTCAGCTCCTCTTTCCTGCTTTGGAAGTTGTTCTTGGTGCTGTGTTTCTTATCCAGTTTGCTCTGAGCCTCTGCCCAGTTTGTTATCATCTCTCTGTGAGAAACACACGCCTCCATCGCCCGAATCAACGTCTCCTGCTGCTTCAGCAGCTGCCCATAGCGGACCTGCCAAGACACAAACCAGCCTCAAAATACCAAATGTTTACCAATAGCACCAAGGGAAGCTGTTCTGGTGGCACATCCCACCAGCATAAACCAGATATGTGTGACAGGAGTGCCTGCAAGTCAGATTTGGTCCAAGTCCAAACCTGGTTTGCTGTGTGTGGATCTGGAAGGCAGAGGCCTGGATTATCAACTTGTCTACACCAATATTCATGCACTAAAATGTCAGTCTCAACCTCACTAGCAACAGCAGAAGCAGAAAAGCAGAAACATCCTGAGAATGAAGGGGATGAGCTGCTCTACCAGGAGAGGGAACACTTTCCTAAACCAGTGATTAAAATGATGCAATATTTAGTAATCAACACTGCACATAAATCAGGGTCACAGAATCAGGTGGCAGACATACTGCAATTTGAATAGATTTCTTGGGAGTATCCAGATTCTGCTGAGGCTGGCACGGGGAATGCAGGATGTGTGGGCTGGATGTGCTCAGTTCAGTCGAGCTGTGGGGAGTTTAGAGTCCCACCCTGGGCCCTGAAGATGCCACTTCTCCAGCCTGTTTCTCATCTCCTGCCTCAAGTTTCAGCCACTCCAAGGCTGAATCCATTGGGTGGCTTCCCCATCTCAGCCCTCCTTCCCAGTGCCTTACCTGCATCCTCCGAATCTCAGTTTTCATCTCATGGATTTCACCTTGTTCTAACAGAGCATCTGTTGCTTCCCGCATCTCTTTTGCCAGCTGGATCTTTTTCTCCCACAGCAGGATCTGATGCCTTCAGAGAAGAGAGGGAAAGGAAAGAGAAAGGTAATTTGGCTAGACCCCAAATCACCTGCCCAGTGCAGCACACTCACTGCCAGGTACTGGCAGAGTCTTCCCACATGGATCTTGGCAACGTCCAGCTCACACATGCTGCAACTGTTAAAGCCAACATCCTCCCAGCTCCTGCTGGCTTCAGAGACTGCTGGAACACCTTTCAGTTTCTGTGTTTCAAACATTCATCCCCTTCTCCAGGAAGGCTAGAGGCACATTTGCTGGTGCCAGGTTTGGTGACTGGAGGAGAACTGGAACAAGGACACTCTGGTACCTACTCTGCTTCTACCAGGCTGTTCAGGAGCCTTTCCTTCTCCTCAGTCAGTTGACTGTGCCTCTCCTGCATCTCCACAGATTCTTTTTCTGCTTCCTAGGTTTGGAAAAAACAGAATAATACAGTGTTGTCAGGCTGAGAAGGTTTTCCAGGATCACTGCCTCTGATCTGCATGGGAGGCTGAGACCTGGGAAGGAGGTGCCCAGTACCTTGAGAGACTGTAGAAACTCACTCTCTGTGACCATTTTGCCATTTTGCAGCTCCTCAACACTGCTGTTGTTCTTGGTGATCAACGTGTTCAACTTTACCATGTCATTTGACATGTTCTTCATGTGCCGTTCCACGTCCTTCTGTTCTTTTATTTCCTGCTGGATCTCATCTATGGGTGAACAGAAAAAAGTCTTAGAATCCCCCTGAGCACTGGGTTGGACACAGAATTCCCCTGACACAGACAAGGTGTGACAAGTGGCTATCAGAGCTGGCAACACCTCAGGCAGAGCCACCCCTGTCCCACGAGTCCAGCCAAAAATGATTTTCCACAAGCTCAAAAACAAACAAAAAATGTTTTGAAGCAGACTCCTGTGGAAAAAAGTTGGGTTTGGCCAAGGAAAGTGCAGTCATTGCTGGGGACATTCACCTACCCACTACTTGCAAATTTTATTTAAGAAGTGCAACAGGTGACATGGTCACTTAGGGTCTGACTGTCAGGGCAGCAGGATCAATCCTTATAGGAATAACAAGGTGCAATCAGCAGGAGTGCCTGGGCTGTTGGTATTCCTGCTCACACACTGCCAGGAGCACTCTTTGGGGCAGGCCCAGCTTTTCCCAGCTGTAACCCCCCCTCCCTTTTCCCTCCCTTCACAGATGAACGTTGTGAGGAAGGCTCAGGGAAGGACGAACTCTCGAGGCGCAGTTTCCTCTGCTGCATGATGATGATCTGCTTCTGTAACGAGTCCAGGGAGGTGATCTGATCCTCCCTCTCCCGTGTCAGCTTCACCAGCTCCTTCTGCTCATTGAGCCAGTACTTCTGCAAGGCCATGGCCTCGGAATTGCATTCCTCTATCTGCCTGTTCAGCTGGTTGATCTCAATTTCCAGTGGCCCCAGTTCCTGCCCCTGTACAAGAGCAAAGTCTGGGATAAATCAGGCAGAAGTTGTTTACAGCATCTGGACTTTCCAAAGCTTGCAGAGGATGTGCCATAGGACTCATTTCCCCATGGGTATCCACACACTGCCAGGGGCAGATCTGGGAGTCATCCCAATAGGGCCAACCCTCAAATGACTGAAATCTCACTGCCTGCCCCACTCTCCCCTTCTCAGTGTCTGCAGATTTTTCCAACAAGATCCTATTTACTCATTGATGCCATGTGACATTTTCATCAGATACAGGCAAGTCCCTGCAGGGATCTGTGCCAGGCACACCCTCATTTCACAATTCCCTCCAGTGCATTAGGAACTGATAAACATAAACATGTTCATTAACCAATGCAAAGTTTAAATCACAGTGCTGATGCCTGAAAGTTTGAACTACCCAACACTTAACACAGTTACATCAATCGGGGCATCTGTGGCCACCACAAGGAATAAAATCAAAATTGGGACTGAAACACAGAAGTATTTACCCCCTGCTGAGCCAGAAGCATCTCCAGCTTCTTGTTGTACAGGCAGAGGATCCCTCCCTTCCTGTCAGTCAGGATCCTGGACTTTGCAATCTCATTCTCCTGGCAGGTGATCATTTCATTCATATTTTTTATTTCGTTGTCCACCTCACAGAGTGTTTTTTGGTGAGCTGTCAGCCTGCAGTTGGTATTTGTTGTATTCAGAATAATCTGGGCCACATCATTCTCAACCTTGTAAAAATGCAGCTCCTGGGAATATCAAGAGAGAAAACACATCACTGTCTCCAACAGCCCCTTGTTGAGTTGGAATGCCACTTGTCCCAGCACAGGAGTCTGGGGATTGAGGTTCTACTCCCAGGTCTGTACTACAAGCCATAAGCTACTTACCCTCCGTGTATCTTTGCTTCTCCATCAACTGACAGGTAATACAATATCTACCTCTCCCATACAGCTGTTGAAAAGCATAAGGGAGCCTAAACATTCCAAAAACCTTTTAAGAGACCTCACTCATCCCTTCTGCAATGACCCTTTGCCCAGCTGTCTCCAGTTACCTGCCACCAGCAGCAGGACATCAGTGTATTGTCCCTCCTCCAGCACACCTGGCACACACACCCCTCACCCAACACTGGGTGTGAGAAATGCTGGGCTGAGTTTTCTAATGTTTCTAAGTGATCCAGTTATACACTCCCAGAGGGAGCAACTTATCATGGATTAAAGAGCTGTGGGTCAGGTTGGGCTGTTCCTTGGACATTCCTCAGAACTGCATCCTATTCCATGATGAATTACAGAAATAAAAATTAGTTAAAATTAGATTACAGAAGTACCACCACATGTCCACTGTTTCTCTTTAGTACATAAGAAATGCTAATACTTTACAGTAAATACTCCCAGGACTCATCATGTTGTCCCATTTTTTAAGTAAAGGCCAGTGTGTTCTGTGTCAGGTCTTTTTGGCCAAGCTCTCCCACATACACCAGAATCCTGCAATAAGATCACAGAGAGAACCAGACTGGAGAGGCAAACAGCAGAGCTTCAATGCAGACCTGAAACCAGAGCAAAGTCACTGACAAACCCTGCTGGGGACCCGTTGCTGCAGTGGCCATTCCTGCCCTCCCAGGGGGGATGCCATACCAGGTCACTTTTTCTGTTCCGGAGTTTTTCAGCCAGCTGGGAGAAATGCTTTGCAGCTTTGCTGGATATCTTCTGGTCCTGAAGCTTTGCCAGGATTTCACTCTCTAGCTGCTCTTTGGCATAAGTTCCCTTCTCTATACCCTTCCTGATGGACAGCAACTCATTCTGGTGAGCAGCCTGGTCCTAAAAGTTTGGAAGACAGAGAGAGGATCACTACAACTGTTTGAGGAAGGGTGTTCAGTTCAAGTATTCAAAAGGATTCATCCTCCATGGACTCTCCTCACCATCTTGGTCCTGCTGAGGGCCTGCTCTGTCTCTTGGAGAACACGAGTGTAGGTGCCAGTCTGAGCCTGCAGGGCCTCCTGCTCCAGCAAGCACTGGGCAATCAGTTTCCTTGTCACACTGGCATCATTCTGGGACCGGTTCAGGAGGCTCACAAGGTTCTCATTCTTCTCCTCCTCCTTCCTGATGGACTTCCCACAGCCATGGATGTCCCCTTCTACAGACTTGAGGTCACGTCTGTAGTTGCTGGAGGGGCAAAGAGGATGGAAAGTCATCACAGGGATTGGTGCTGAACGGCCACCCACAAATTCCTCTTTTCAAACATGTTGTTGCAGCAATAACTGGCCAAGAAGGAAAATGTTTGTAAGGGCTCAGCTGCTGTGACAGTGCAGAGTCAGCAGGAGATGGATGGATGGATGGAGACATTAAGATTTAAAAGTAAATGTGTGTAGGAAAATTGATTCCCTCTTTCAGTACTGTCCCAGCCCCCATTCCAACCAGGATGTCACCATGTAAAAGCAGATTGTTTGTTCTCAGAGAATCAGCCAAGCTTTAAGGCTCATGAGCAAATAAACACTTCCTCTGGCAGTAACAGGGAGGTTTTCCTGAACATTTCCAAAGGCCTCACAAAACCCTGATAATGAGAGATAAACCCTTCCTGACATCCAGCTCTTTGGAGTAAGAGATGTTGCAAAGGTGAGGGAACTCTTTTCAAGGAATAAAATATGATCTTAAAAACTCTAAACAGTTTCAAGAACCCCCCACATTCCAAGGAAGAGATGTGGTTAGGATAAAGAAAACAGCAACAAAGAAATGTGCTTCTTATCCTTTGAATTTATTATGCACTTTAGAGCAGGAAACTTCTTGTGCCTGACATGCCCTGCCCACACAGTGCTAAACCCCACAGGAGACACACAGGAATCCCCTTCTAGAATCCCTCCTGCCCACATCTGGGTGTCCTCAGGGCCTGGTTTCACACCTTACCTCAGCAGCTCCTGAGTGACAACATAGGCCTCGTCCCTCTGCTTCATTCCAGCCAAGCTGCTGTTCCAGTGCTCCATCAGCTTCTTTTTCTCCATGTTAATAGCCTGGACCTCCAGACCAGCCTGGGGAACAGAGACATGGCAGACAGGATCAATCTATACTGTGTTGAAAATACAAATTTGTGTTACAACACATTTTTTTTTCTTTTCTTGTTCATAATGTGCTGAACAGGATCAGCTTCAACTCTGTGGCTGATTCATTTCTCAACAGCCCACAGAGCACAGGTCTGCAAGGAAAAACTGCTGAGAAGGGCAGGAAGAAGTGATTTACAGGCACTTCTGAAGGACAAAGGAAAAGAAAAAAAAGTCCTCATTCTTCCAAACAGGAACAAACTGTGAAACTCTGTCCCACATTGTGCACACCACGTGAGCTCGGGCCAAAGGGGTCAGCCCTGCCAGAGGGAAATATTAACCACGAGGGACAAGTCCCCTCCTACCTCACTGACTGCCTGCCGGGTCACTTTTGTGTCCTCTGCCTGGGCCACAAGCTGAGCTTCAAACAGAGCAATTTGTTCCTGGAGCTGGTACACTCTCCTTGTTAACTGGTCCAGGAAAAGGTCCTACAGAGCCAAATAGTCCAGGGTGAGTCATGGAATCTCAGTCTAAACCAACTGCATCCTACAAGAATGATATCAGCTAAAAAAGGAATTAAAACTGGCAACTGAATTAGATCTGAGTCCTACTGAAACTTTCCCATTCATGCACAAATGGCTCACGACTGCAGCAGGGATGACTTGCAGGAGCATGAAACCTTTGCTGACTGTTTGTTATTCCAGTTACAGCAGCAAATGGATAGGTGAGCTCTGAAGCCACATTCCCTCCTGTCAGCACAGAGGCCACCTGTCCAGCTACTGGGAGTCTTAATAATATAGATCTGAAAATCCTTTGTTAAAACCCTCCTAAACCCGCTGTGTTTCAACAGTTTGCACGGAATTCTGCATGAGCAGGACCCCGTGGATTGTGTCCTGGAAGGCAGCAGAGGGAGCTCCAGCACCGACCGGCTCTGCTCATTCCCAAAGTTCACTTTCCATTGTGAAATTCACGTTGTGGTTCAGAATTATTCTCAAGAGCTGTACACATGATATTTCTTCATTAAATATCCTCCTTTCCCCACACTCCCCTCCTTGAATGAAGCATGATTTACTATCCTAAGGCTTACAAACCCTCTGGGCAGTGCATGTTGCTGTCTGGGGGTAGGTAGGGCTTCTCCTTTTCACAAAAGCCTCTGGATTTATTTTTTTTTTAATTATTTGAGAAAAATATCCCCACTCATCTTCCATGATTCAATTGTTCTAGCCTTCCTCCTGACAAGGTGACACATCCTCCAAGACTGACTGCTGGCCCCTGAATTTATTTACTGCAAAGACAGCTTTTCTTGGTACCTGTTTTTGCTTTTCCACCTCAGCTTGGATCCTTTCTGCCTCAGCCCTCTTTGCTGACTGTTTCATCAATAAAAACCTGTGTTGCATGTCCTGGTCCATGTTCTGCACGTAGAAGAGCTCCAAGGCCAGGTTTTCAACCTGGGCCTGCATTGCAGAAACTGGGGGGACAAGAGGGAAAATAGTTAGGGAGAGGTTTGTTTGTAGGCCACACCTTAAACAGAGATAAAAGAGAAAGAAATACAGAAGCTCCCAAAGCAAAACCTCTCACACATCAGCTAAACCAGCCCTCCCCAGCATTCATATTTACATCAGCTTTGGAGTACAGCTCCACAAGCCAAGATAAAGATTCTGGCCAGCACCTCCTGGATTCCCAGCTCACAGAATTCCAGGAGTATCTGTGAAACTTCCCAACGAGCACATTATTCCTGAGCCATTATTTTGCCGTGTTTTTCAATCCAGCGCTTGACTTTAATTCCAATTAATTTCTCCACACAGCCCTAGAATTGGGAAACACTGGCAGGGCTGCCTTGGTCACCTTCCTTGCGTTCATCATCTGTGCTGTGACACATTTCCTTGTGAGCACCCCTGAGGCCCTCCAGGTCCTGCTCCAGCTGCCTCCGTGCTGCGGCCGCCTGGGAACAGCGCTCGTGGCTCTTCTCCAGCTCCACCTCCAGCTGCCCCAGCTGCTGCTGGGCCCCATAAAGGACCACCCCGAGCTCTTCTCTCTGCTCCTTGCTGGTCTTCATTGCTCTTCTCTGCAGGCACAAGAGGGAAGGAGCTGTCTCCCAGCAGCTCGGAGGGGAGGGGCTGTGGGAAGGCAGAGGAAAGGCTGTGTACCAGCTCATGGAGGTCCAGGTTCACTTGTTCTATCTGCTTGGTGAGGTAATTCTTCAGGGCAGCCTGGAATCTTGTCATCAGAGGCTGTGAAGGAGGATAGTATTAATAAGCTTTAGCATAGTTGTGTAAAGAGATTATGAAGAAGCCTCATTGCTATGTCCCCCACCCAAGAAAACGTTTTATTTCTGCCACAGACACTTGTGTGCTTATTTTAGCTACACTCACTGTAGCAAGTGAGAGATGCTACAGAGTGGGTATTTGCTGATGCCAAAAAGAGAGAATATATGAAAATCAGAACCATGCCAGAAGAGCTACAACTGAGAACCCACCCACTCACTCTTGCTGCAAGGACTTCTCTTCCAGGGGCACTGAAGGGATGAGATTTACCCCCTGCATTGCTCACTTCTGCAGCTCTGGGGTCAGGACTGAGTGACACAGCCAGCAGTTAATATTTTGGCAGAACTGATTTTCACACGTGCAGCTGAACAGCTGAGCCACTGCTCACAGCTCACCTCACGTTTCACAGAAACACAAACACCAGCTCTGCAAAGAACAGCAAGATTTGAAGATTTCTCACATGTTCTGGATCCAAGATGACCAGTTCTGTTTCTTCTGCTGCTTTCCTCCTACTTTTCCTTCTCTCCTGTTGCTCAGCTGCCTTTTCCCCTCTCTGGCTGCCATGATCACTGGGGAGCTCAAAGCTTGGCTCTGCGTGGCGAGAACTGAGTGGTCCTTTGCTCCCTGGACCCCACCCCACCACAAAAAGGGAAAAAGATAAAGCAGTAGGATTGGATTTCATATCATTGTGCCTCTGGTTGGATGAACAACGACCAGAAGGGGAGAAAACCAGAGGCTGTGCTTGAGAGAAGTTGCAAAGGGGATACCTGGCTTTATGCCCATGTCCATCTCTGCTGCAGGGGCTCCTGAGGGAAGGGAAGGGGCTCCTCCACCTGGAAGTGGCTGCTCCATGTCACCCTGTTCAGGAGGACAAAAGCTTGTCACATTCTGCATTATCTGGGAAAGTCTTGGGTGATTTTTCCTGAAACACAAAACCTTTTCCATCTAACTCTATTTACCCCTAAACATCTGCTCATTTTTGTCACAAGACATGAACAATGCAAAAAAAGAATCAACACAAGGCTCTAAAGCCAGCATAGAAATGCTCCCAAAATATAATTATAGCGTCCCACTTCTGCAGGTCCCGTGAACAGCTCTGCAGCCAGACTTTTCTTTCTGCAGGGGCAGTGACTCTGTTTGCTCCTCCAGAGGAACAGAGGAGGATTCCCATTCCCATTCTCTGCTTCCATGGCCTGGCACACAGCACAGGTGAAAAGCAGAGCAGCACATTTCCATTTGCATTTGATTTTAATGCCATGGTATTTTTTGCCACAGGGTGCAGAAGTTTAATTTAGAAGTTCAATTTAGAAGTTTAATCTCATTTGCAAAAATAGTCCCACCAAGCAGTGAGATCGTAAAGATCCTGACAAAACTCCTCCTCATCACTTACACTTTCACGTGCTTCTAGTTCGCAGCTACTAAAAAAAATCTTTACAGATTTATTAAAAAAAATTTTGTGGCTAGCACAACATGTAGCCAAGTTATTCTCTTTTTTTCTTTCTCTCTTTCTTTTTAAAGAGAGGGTGAGCAGCGGGACTGGGCACCGGGGAGCCGGGAGGTACCGGGACGTGCTGGACGGTACCGGGCACGGTAGGAGACGGGCAGTACCGGGCTGAACTGGAACCCGGACCGGACAGTACCGGGCCGTGCTGGAGGGGACGGAACCGAGACGGGACGGGACGGGACGATACGGGCGATCCCGGGCGCGGTGGGGCGGACGGGCGGGCCCGGGACGGGCGGTACTGGGGCGGGATGGGATGGGGTGCGATGGGATGGGATGGCATGGCATGGCATGGCATGGGCTAGCACGGTGCGGGCAGTACCGGCCCGGCCCGGCCCGTTCTCGACTCACCCGCGGCGGCTCCGCCATGTTCCGTCGCCAGGCAACGCATCAACAGCCGATCACGTGACCGCCCGGGCCACACCACCGCGGCCCGCGGGGGGCTCGGGCCGTTGAGACACTGACGGA
>JANPWX010017620.1:22758-33565 GCA_024734555.1 Trochalopteron elliotii
TTTAGGGTGAGCAGTGCTGGGTTCTTTAGGGTGAGCAGTGCTGGGTTCCTTAGGGAGAGCAGTGCTGGATTCTTTAGGGTGAGCAATGCTGGGCTCCTTGGGGAGAGCAGTGCTGGGCTCCTTGGGGAGAGCAGTGCTGGGTTCTTTAGGGAGAGCAGTGCTGGGCTCCTCAGGGTGCTGTGGGTGCCCCCGGGATGTGCTGGGTGTGTCAGAGCTGGCACTGCCCTCCCGGGCTGGGAATCTCAAGCAATCAGAGGCTGCAGCATTTGGTGCAGCAGCAGGTGCCAAGTGAGGTGTGATCTGCCAAGGCAAACAGGATCCTGGGGATGGGTTCCTGAGGAGGGAGCCAGCAGCCCGGGCTGCTCTGGATGCTGCTGGCTGGAACTGGACAGGCTCTGGGGAAGAGGATTGCAGGAATTGGCTCCCCCAGCACTTTCTTGCTCACAGAGCTGAGAAGTGCTGGCACCAACTGGGAGAGCAGCCAGGGCTGTGTGAACAGACACAGGAGCTGGAGTGAAGATTTTTAGTGGCAACAGTTGATGTGTGGGAGAAGAAAATGTGTGTGTGCTTAATAAATATTGGCACTCAGCAAGAGCTTATCAGCTAACGCAGTGCTTCAGCTTCTGGAGAGCTGAGCTGGCTCTGCCACACTGAGAAGAATCCCTTCAGATCAGCAGATAAATACGAAATTAATATGAAAAATGGGGTTTTTTGAATGGTGCTGATTTCCTGCTGCCTGAGCTGTGGGATGGTTCCTGCTGCTTTCCCAAGCTCACACAAGAGGCAGCAGCAGTTCCTGCCTCTCCCCACGACCCAGGCCCCATGGATTGTATGTGCAGATGTTGTCCCACGTGGAAAAGGGCTGAGAGTAGAGCAAACCCTGCAGGTTTGGTCTCTGTTATTTGCTGCTTTGTGTTGTATGAACTCCTGTCCTTTAGGAAGGAGTCACACTTTCCCAAGCTGAGTTTCAGGGACACTTGAGGTTGTACCAGTAGACTGCATGACCTTTGGAGGTCCAGTCCACCATCTGGTGCCCACTGGGACTGACTGGGTATTTATTATTGTGCCCTTTGAAACCCCAGCAGTGTAAATGGCCCCTTGAGGCTCCCTGTCCTGGTGCACCATTGTCCCAGCTACTAGAATGACAAAACTAGATATTCCTTGCCAGTTCAACTGCCATACAACTTCTCCTGTCCTTCATCAGCAACTCTTCTTTTGGCAGTGACAGTTCCCATGTGGGAAGACTTTTAACACATTTCCCTCACTTTTATCTTCCCTTGGCAATCTCTTTCCCTGGCCCAGATAACTCTTGTCACCCTCCCTGAAACTGTCCTGTGACTTGCATCTGTTTTTCATTAATCCTGCAACCAAAGCTACAAAGAATTCCCTGGCCTGTGAGAACAGTGAGAGGATTGAGTTTCCTGGTGATATTTATATATCCCAGTGTGTCTGGCTACTGTCTGCAGCACTGCAGTGGTCTCTGATTTCTGATGTGCAGCTCTTCTGCAAGACAAGTCCAACAGACTGAATTTCTGAGCTGGCAGGACATGGTATTCCAAACCTTTTGTCTTTTTTCTGGTTTTCTCTTCCCAGCCCTGTGTGTACCTGCAGCACCATCCACCTGCACACATGGGCAGTGCTGAACAACAGGTGTTCTGCAGGATCAAAGCAAGGTTTCCCTTTAAATTCCTCTGGCTTTCCATGGAACAGCTTTTGATCTTTACCTGTCCCTTTGTTCCTTCTGTGCCTGGTGAAAGCTCATTAAGTGGTGCCTCTGTTGGCAGAGACATCCTGACCCTGCCCTGCCTTCCTGGGAGCACCCAGAGAGCTACAGCAGGACATCACAGGACCTCTTGTTTCTCCTGTCCCTGTGTTTCCTGAGGAAGCACTCCCTGGCCAGCAGCAGCAGCTGCCTCCTTCCTCCTCTGCTGATTTTTGGGGTTCTGAGGAAGTTGCTGACATGGATGAAGGTCTGTGCTGCTGTAGCCTGTGTTGTGCTGACAGGTGACCCTGCCCAGGTGTGCTGGGGGCCCAGGTGGCTCCACATCACTGCCCCTGACTCCCCTGGCCCTGTTTGGAAACAGCCTGTTGTAACTCTGTGTGGGGAAGGAGAAGTTGCACCAGAATTTACTGTCTGTTCTTGCAGGGTGCAATGAGAGGAAAGGTGATTTGCTCCTTAAATGTGGTTGGGGCAAACGACTTTCTGCCAGGTGTAACCCAGAGCCTGAAACTGTTGATTTTGGCAATGTGGACAAGAATGAGCTTAGGGCTCGACTGGTGTTTGGTTTTTGGGGCTGAGACATGAGGATACATGTGTCTGGTGCTAGAAGGGGACAGGAGTGTGCAAAAGGACTTCAAAGTGACTCTCTTATCCTGAACACTTGCTGCTACAGAGCAGGGTTGGGGCTTCTCCATCAAGTCCCAGCAAAGGCTGAAATGCAGAAACTGCCTTTGCTGTGATTTGAGCTGACAAATGTGGGGATTGCCAGTTAAACCAATAGTTTGTCCTTTAATGAAGGCTCTGTCAGCAGCTTGGCACTCTCATTTGCAGTCTTTCTGCATGTACCAATCTGTCAGAGGCAGGACAGCTATTTTCCTTCCCTGCAGCCCTCACTCTGCCCTTTGGGAAATGTCCCTTTGCCATTTCTGCCTTCTGCCCTCCTGGGCTGGCTGGATTTGCCATCAAAACCAGATGAAGGAAATCAGAGCTGTTCAACATCAGACAGTGCTTGCTTAGGCCCTTAAGTACTTCCTCAGAAGGTGGCCCAGGCCAGGGCCTGTCTGCTTTATTTTCCTCTCTGGCTCTCGTGGCTGTGCCCTGCAGCCCAGCGTGGGTCTGGTCCCCAGGAACACCCCAGGCTGAGCTCCCCTCCTGGCTGTGTGTGGGGTGTGCTGGGTCACACTGGCCTGTTCACAGCAAGCTGGGCCATGTAAACACAAAGGAACAAAAGCAGGAGTTTCCTCTTCTCCTGTGGTTTTGGCAGAACAGAAACCGCCGTGGTTCTGGTGCTTCCCAGCTGGGGAAGGCTGCAGGGAGCCTGCTCTGCACTGGGGTTGCTTTGTGTGAGACCCTCCTGCTCTTCCAACACGTCCTGGTCCATCTGCTGAATGCTTTACAGCTTGGGTGATCCCTCTGGGTCCACTGCAGAGCTCCTCATCATCAGCCCCAGCAAGCAGCACATCTCATTTGAGCACAGAGCTTATTTGGGGGTGAGCTGGGGATTGTGCTCCACAGTTCTGTGAAACTTCTGTGCCACACACACTCTGTGTTCAGGCTCTGCCCTCCCTGGTGAACACAGAGCTTTTGAGCCTTATCTCTGGCAAGGCTCTATTTAACCATTACTGCTCAAAAGAACCCAAACCAAGCCCAAAAACAACCTCCCAGAAAAAAATCCCAACCTCGAAAACCTCAAACATGCAGAAATGGCAAGCACGAGATGGAGGGGGTTTGATTGATGTTGTTTTTGGAGATGCTGTGGCTGGAGCAGCAGCCCCATGTTCAGTGCTGTGGTCTCAGCCATTTCTGTGCTGAAGGAAGCTCTGGGCTCTGCTCTGGCTCTGTGACATCCCCGGGTCAGTGACACATTGGGCAGGTCCCCAGGCTGAGCTGTTCCCCCAGCAGGGGATTTCAGTGATCAGCATTGCTGTTCTGCCTCCTCCCCACAGTAACTGTTAACATGTGGGGGTTTGCTGCCTTCCTCTTTCTTCAATACAGAGGAAAATGTCCTGGGATTCTGTGCCTGAGCACCTTTGAAGCCTGAAGGTGTGTAACAGTGTGTCTTTGCAGAGTGCAGCCACGGCCCTTCCGGATCCCAGCCAGCCTCTCCAGCAGAGAAACTGCTTGAGAACTGCTCAGGGGGCAGTTCCAGCTCACACAGCCACACACAAAGTTACCAGGCTGGCTCAGCAGAGAGGCAGAAGGCTCCCAGCCCAAATCAATTCCCAGCAAGTGTTTATTCCATGTGCTGAAGGTGAATCTGGAGTCAGAGAGGAGGAACATGTGGTTTTTCTCAGTTATACAGGGTCTCTGGTTTGTGGGTGGCACAAGGGGCAGGGCAGGGGACAAGTGACCACAGGGAAGAGAGGAACAGGACACCAGGCCCCAGAGCGAGTGGGGAAACAGGGAAAGGGGATGCCATGGGGTGGGTGATGGACCTGCCAAACCCTGAGAGAAGATTGCACAGTGTCTGCAAGGGTCCATGGGGGAGAAGCCTTTGTCACACCTGGGGTATCTTTAATCTTCACTTTTCCAGGGAAGGGCAGTTGGAAATTCCTTTAATGGCATGAGGGACTCCACAAAGGTGATGTTACAGACCCACAGCATTTGTGGGCTCTTGCTCGAGGAGTGGACTGATGGGAGACTCATCCTCACACAGTGGGTGGCACGTGCTGCGCCGTCATTATTTTGGTTCTCACATTGTTTTTTTCCTCCCTCTTGGCAGATCTTCTGCATTTGGCTGCTGACTGGAGCTGACAGATGATGGAAACATTTCCCTGGAGATGTCTCTGGGGCGACTCCTCCGTCGAGCCTCTTCCAAAGCCTCCGACCTCCTGACCCTGACCCCTGGCAGTGGGGGCTCCTCCTCCATGCTCGATGGGGAGATCATCTACTCCAAGAACAATGTCTGTGTCCACCCCCCTGAGCTGCTGCAGGGCGTTGGGGAGCACCATCCAGGTGATGGGGTGTTGCAGACACTGCCCCTTCTCTCTTTTTCTCTCTCCTGGGTGTTGTTTCTATCAAGTTCTACACCTTGGGCTCTAAGAAATGAAGAGGTGACAGTGGGGGACAGGGCAAGGCAGTTTTGTGGAAGACTAAGGAAAGCCATCCACCAGTTGATCCATCAGCTCTTCTTTTAGTGGGAAGATCAGTGGTATTGTTTTTTTCTCTTCTGGTTTAGTAAGTCCTTTTGTGCACTGAGAAGTTGTCATGTGAGGACAGTAACTTCTATTGCTCGTTCACGTCCATGAATTGTTCAGGAAATCCAAGTATCCTCTTGTAATTGTCATTACTGGAGTGGCCTCAGCAGCCACTGGTAAAGGGAAAATCCAAAAAACCTGATTGTGGCTGCATGCACTGGAGTAAATGAGGATAAATCCTGCTCTGTCCTTTTATTCTCATGTGCTCCTGTGCTCTTTCATGTTCTCATCAAAGACCTGTGGCTCTTGGCTTAGCTTCACAAAACGAATTATTCTCTGAGCACTGACCCTTGCTTTCCTTTTGGTGTGGGTGACTTCTTTTTGCATTGGCTTCCCATAAAAACTGTAGCCCTTTTACCTACACTAAGGTAAATATTCTTGAGAAATCAATGTTCACCTGGCACTCGAAATTGTTTAACTAAGAAACAGTAGAACTTTTTCATGTGGGAACATATTTTATAATTTGCTCTTGATTAGTAAATCTGTCCAGGAAGTCCAAGTATTTGCATGTCATCTCTCTGTTCAGTTAGGCCAGAGGGAATTCAAACTGTTCAAAAAGCCACATGCAGACTTGAAATGATTTGCAAATACTGAATAATGCTGAGCACTCCGCAGTTCTTTTGGCAGAATTCTGTCCTGGTAAACAAAAGGGTTTTTCTTGCCCATGTGTAGTGGTAGTGAAGCAGCAGGAATCATGGAATGGTTTGGGTTAGGAGGGACCTTAAAGATCATCTCTTGAAAAGGTAAAGGGAGGACCCTAAAGCTGCACCTTTCTGCACTAAAGAGGCACCTTTCACCAGACCAGGCTGCTCAGAGCCCTATCCAGCTGGGCCTTGCACATTTCCAGTGATGGAGAGATGGGGAGAGGGAAATTTCAGGGTTACGCAGTCCCCTTGGAACGACTCCGTGTCTCACCTGTTTCTCCTGTGCTCTGTCTCAGGCTATCTGTGCTTGTACATGGAGAAGGACGAGCTGCTGGGCACCACGCTGATCCTGGCCTGGGTGCCCAACTCTCGCATCCAGCGGCAGGACGAGGAGGCGCTGCGCTACGTCACCCCCGAGAGCTCCCCCGTGCGCAAAGCGCCCCGAAAGCGCGGCCGCCACGGCCAGGGCCTGGGCACCGGCCGCCCCGCGTCCCCCCCGGAGCACAGAGGGGCGCTGCCCCTCCGCGGGGATGAGATCCTGACGGTGTCACAGCTCCTGAGGGACGGGGCCCTCCCCTCGGAAGGGGAGAAGCTGTCGCAGAGCGGCGCCCGCCGGTCCCCGCAGCCCCCGCGCAGCGACTCCGGGACCCTGTCCACGGTCAGCTCCCAGGAGGAGCAGAACAGGTCGGAGGGCACGGAGGAGGGCCCGGACTGCAGGGAGGACGAGGGCTCCTTGGAGCTGTCTGCTGACGATGTGAGCAGGGACAGCACTTTAGACTCTGATTCTGATGCCTTCTCTTCCCCCTTCTGCCTCTCTCCCATCAGCGAAGCCCTGGGGAAAAGCAGCAGTTCCGTGTTCCTGGACAGTGAAAGCAGGTGGGTGCATCCTTTCTCTGCTTTCTGGGGGCTGGGGGCCGAGCTTGGAGATGCTGAAGGAAGTTGAGAAACTTCACAGTGGCATGGAGCTCAATGTCCTGTCTTGCTTCAGACTCCTGTGGAATTTACAGGAAACTGTCAGCCAGTTCTGCTTCTGCTCGGTGAACCCTGGCCCCAAACATCCAGGGCTGTGAATGTTCTTTCAGGTGAACTGTCTTGAGCCCTGGAAGCAGCATTGCTAAGTTAAACGGGTCCTTTGTTGACCTAATTGGCTCTGCTGAGGATCTGAGCTTGTTGCTTCTCGTGCAGAGCCACATCAAAGGGCCTGGCTGACTTCCTGAGCCGTGGGCAGCTCCCCGGGCCCTGTGTTGACACAAAACCTGCGTGTGGGAGCTTGTTTTGCTGCTGTTCAGAGCGTGGTCCCACTTCAGACAGATAAATATTCATTCTTGCATGTCCAACGTGGGTATTTCAGTCAATGCTTCTCAGTGTCACCTGCAGAAACTCCACAAGGGTAAAGAGGGCACCTTGGCAAGGGAATAACGGGCAGGAGGACACCTGTACAATTCCCTGTTTCCATTCCCAGTGGTTCAGTTTCTGGGCCCTGCCCTGTTGTTGTGTTACCTCTTTCCATCTCGGGGAGGATGGATGTGCTGCATTCCTGAAGCAACATGGGGATGATTTTTAGGCTATAACTCAGCTTTGAAACTACACCTGAAATGAGGAGAAATGCATTCTCCTTAGTGCATGTCAGCAATGCACAGACTGCACTGACAGGTGAAGAGATTTTGCCTCTGTTTTACGGGCTAATCTCAAGCCCAGAGGATGCCAGTAAGAACAAGGTTTGTGAGGAAGTATTCTAATGGATTCAATTCTCTCTGGATATTTAAAAACCTTTCTGTGAGGTGATGCCAGACTTTGTATCAGCTTTGCATTCAGGATGTGCCCAGGGTTTGCTGGGCTGTGCAGTGGGGTGAGTGGTGGCCATCCCATCCCATCCCATCCCATCCCATCCCATCCCATCCCATCCCATCCCATCCCAAGTAATGAAGTCCAGCCTTTGTAAATTCAGTGTGTGAAGAAACACCAGTGACCATGAGTGAAATGTGTGTAGCCTGGCACTTTCTGTCCTCATAGAGGGGTTGTGAAGCTCAGGGCTCAAGAATGAACTGTTATTACCCCACTGTAGTGGTTGGCAGTGGGAAGAGCAAGGGACACATTCAGAAAAACATTCTGGCTGCTGAAAACCAAGAGGCTGAGCTCATCCTGGGGAAACCCCAGTCCTGGCATGGGCCACAGGCCACGTGCTGTCCCAGGAATGCTGTGGCTTGGATTGCTCCCACAAGGAGCTGGTGCAGGAGGGTCCCAGGCAGCGTCCAGTGAGTCAGGAGTCTTGTGGTTTAACTGTGTTGCAACACTCATGCTCTGAGCTGCAAATAGTGTCAGGAAAGGAAGGAAATAGGGTTTATTGCATCTTCTGTGCCCTGTGTGTGAATTCCTGCGGCATTTCCCTGCCCTCTGCCGGCTTTTCCTCACTGCTGCTGGAGCCCAGACAGCTCCAGCCAGGCAGAGCCGGCCCTGCACGCACAGCTCAGGGGCCTGCTTGGATTTGCTTCTTTTTCCTTCTCTTTTAACTCCTGTGGTGCCAGTCTGAAGCCTCACACAGTGCATGTGACACTCATAATTGGCAGCAGATTAATAAAACAGAGCTTTTGTTGTTTGGGACTTTTGACTTGAAAGGGTTTTGTCCAATGTGTGCGTTTTTTGTGCCAGTTTGTTCTTCCCCATTGAGCTGCCTTCCATGGAATCTGCAGCATCTTACAAGCTGTTGAGTGGGAGATTTTGCATAGACTCCTTTGCAAAAGTCTGGTCAAAAAGCATCTCATATTTCCTGCTTTCATCTCAGCATTTTGGGGGACGGAAGATGCTGTTTCAGAAGTTACTACAAACATGGGAACAGCTTCCTTCTTTCTTAAGGGTTTGTTTTGGTTTGGGTTTTTCTGCTGGCTGCTTCCCCTCTGAGCCAGAATTGGAGTGGGAACAAAGTTTGTGCTGCTGGCAGATTGTTTGAGCTCTCTTCCCTCCCCACCTCCCAGTCACCACCTCCTCTCTGCCAGGAGGAACGACTGTTTCTGGTTGTTTCCCTCTGCACTGGGGAGTTGCTGCAAAGACAGCTCTGCTCTTCCCTGTGGTTGTTGCAGAAGCTGAAGGAATATGTTACATTTCAATCCAGCCAGCTTCCTGTGTGATTAGATATCCTCAGAAATGGAGCAGTGGGTCAGTGTGGAAGAATTGGGATGTACAGGTACACTTGGATCAGATGAGATCAGGGGCTCAGCGAGGTGCTTGACAGAATTCATGTGCGACCAGAAGTCACGAGTCCCATCTGCCTCTTGGAATGTCCCTGAGGAGGTGGCCTGGCCACCTGGGTGTGAGGGAGCCACAAACACTGCAGTGTGTGCAGGACAAGGACAGAGAGGAGAGAGGGAGGTGGGCTGGGGAGCCCTGGAGTTGCACAATGAGTAAGTCAGTTGTAAGTCACCATCTCGCCTGGTAGAGTATAAGGAAATAAAAACGTATCCATTGTTCTTATCCTCTTTGCTCCTCAGTTTGACAGGCTGCCAGGGGTCCCATGCAGTGATTGATGCATCCTCCTCCCATTTACACAATTCCTTGGGCAGGGAGCAGTGGGAGTGTCCCAGCACCAGCATGCACACTCTTGTTTCTCTCTTTAGACCAGCCTGGCACACTGCTGCAGGGTGCCCTCAGCCCTCAAGGAAAGGTGGCCTTACAAAGGGGTTTGTGTCCTTCTTAACTTTGGGGACCCCTTGGTGCTCCCAGCATGTGGTTCCTGCAGAAGGCAGCTGGTGTGGGGAATCCTGCATTGATGGCAGCTTTGTCAGGGTCTGTGTTTCTGTGGAAAAGGAGGGATTCTGGAAATAAAATCATTCCATTCTGTCCCTTCCCTCCCCTGTCCCCGTTGTTTGTTGGCTGTCAGGAAACATTTGCCTTGTGGCCTGAAGGACACGAGTTCAGGGTAGCTGCTCTCTGTGCCCAGCTCTGGCTCGCTGCCACCCTGGGAAATTCCTCTGCTTCCATTTTGCCCATCAGTAAATTGAAACTAAAAGGTTTTTGTTACATCCAGGCAACCAAACTACATCTGACACTTCTGTAATGTCCATCCGCTGATGCTGCTGGAGTTATTGAACTGACCATGACATCAGATCTATACAGTCAGTTGTGGAAGCACTTAGTGCTCTGTGAGGGATTTGGTTTGTGGTGGGGGTTTGTGCTGTGCCAGAGTGATCCCTGCGTAACAGGAGCTTTTGTGGGTGCTCAGGATGCTGGAGGCTTTTCAGTCCTCTGCTGCAATTGCTGATACCTGACAATGACCACAACAATGCTGGAGAAGAGATACAAACACTGGCGTTGGTTCCTTCACTCACTTCACCTTGGGATGTTGGTCAATACAGTCAAAATTTGGACTGAGGAGCCTCAGTGTTGGAATTGGGCAACAATTGAGTGGAGCTTGGGGCAGCATCTGGCCTGAGGCTGGAGCTCCACGAGCAGCCCCACAGGTGCTGGGACAGAGGCCAGCAGAGCTCCCACAGCTCGGGCTGGAAAGGACAAGCAGAAGCGACGTGATCGAGGTGGAATCAATGCAGGAAGGAAACATCTTTCACGAGACATCGATCGTTTTAGCAGCCAGCAATAAAAATAACGAAACACCGTCATAATGGAGCTGGGCGATGGTGAGTTCTCATGTTCTTCAGCAGACATGAATTCATATGGCAGATCGATCACAGACAGCCCAGGCAGAGCTCACAGCACAGGGAAAAACTCCTTCGGCGTCGCAGTTGATGCAATTTTTACGGATGTGTTGCACATCCTGTTGTTAAGCTGCTTCCCAGGAGCTCATCAGTAATTGAGCTGCTCTGGGAGCAGGTGGGAGCAGTGCAGGCATTGCATCATCTTGTTTTGGCAGCTCACCTGAAGGGCTGAGAGCCATTCTGACCTCTACAGCAAAAACAGGAGACAAAATTATGAGGGAAATGAGCTGAAATTAGTGTGAACTGGCAGGAGCTCTGGAGTCATCAAGAGATTGGGAATTCATCGCTGTTGTAACAGAAGTGATTATATTGGAGCCAGGGGAATTGGTCACAGACTTCAAAATCTCCTGTAACTTCTTGCAGCATCTCACTTTTGAATGATTTCAGCCCTGGGGAGGAGCGAGGGGGGTACCTGGTCTGGGCTTCAATTCCCCAGGACTTGCCTGAACTGGTGCCACTTATGATGTAAGACAGCGAAACTCCTAATTCCATTTGTACCCAAACCCATGCCTGGGAAAAAACATTCACAGATCCTCCTTC